>JACEEZ010022302.1:104998-136446 GCA_016584305.1 Chionoecetes opilio
TTTTGGCTTTTGTTTTTTTTTTTTGGGGGTGTTTTTTTTTTGGGGGTTTACCTTTTTTTTAAAATTTTTGGGATTCATGGGGAGGGGGACTATTAGGCATGCTCTCCCTGTAGTTTTAAAGGTCTTTTTGGTCCTCTGCGTCCTTGTTTGGCCACAGCCCCGTCCAATCCCATTGTGTTAGGAGCCTTCTTGATCCTCTGAAACCACGCTGACAGCTGTGTGTGTATTTACCTAGTTTATTTACCTAGTTGTAACATACAGAAAAGACTATGCTTGACTGCCCCGTCCCAAAAATCTCTATTTCCAGCTTCCCTTTGAATCCAAAATACTTCTTCTTAAACCCCTTTTTGTATCAAGGTTTTTCCGGGCTTTTATCTTCTATACGGAACTGTTTTTTTTTTTGTAACTCTTGCTGTTGTCCTTCTCAATTTTTTTCTCATGCCTCTTGCACTTCTTCGCCCCACAAAAACAGATTTTCTCTATCTTTTTTTTCGCCCTTGATGCTCTTCAGCTATAAAATCTCCCCTTTCCCCTTTCTTTTCTCGTTTTGGGGATTTTTAGTCTTGCAAGTCTTTCTCTAAGTTATCTCTCAGACTTGGGCCCCCTTTTTGTGCTGCTTTTTGTATTCTCTCAATCTTTTTTATATCCTTTTTTTTGTGGCGAATCATGCCGCATATTCCCCCTTGGGTGAATAAAAAGTTTTTCAATTTCTTAAATCACTCTTCATCAATTTTGAATGCCTTTTTTATTCCTCGCAACTGTATTATTTCCTGTGATCTTGTTTTTTTTGCTTCTCGGGTGCAAATTTCCATAATCCATACCCCCCAGTCTATTTTGACCTTTGTTTTGATTCCCCTTCATTTCCCATGAATCTTTCCTCCTGTTTTTTTTTTGCTCTCCCCATTTCCATCACTTTACACTTTTTAGCATAAACTCCATTTCCCCAAAATTTTGACTCTCTAAAAATCTTATCTGATCCTTTTGAAAACCCTCACGTCTTTTTTTGTTTGTTTGTTTGTTTAGGGGAAAATCCTCAGAGCTATGATCTCCGCGCAGCATATTAGTGTTGGCCAAGCCCCCACCCAAGAGGGGTCACAAACCCCCCGGCTAACTCCGGTACCCTTCACTGCTGGGGGGGAAAGGGCTGGGTTTTTTAAAAAAGACCACCCATCTATCTTCCTCCCCCCGGGGATCAAACCCGGACTTCTCGGTTGTACCACGTGCTAACCCTAAAAACCCAGTCCCCCTTTTTATTTCACTTTTCTTTAATTTGCTCATCACAAATAAACTCTTTAAAACTGTTTACTCCTTCTGTCTATCATTTACATGACCAAGAACTCACGGGGGCCCAAACTGATCCTTAGGAACTCCACTTATCACCTGCCCCTTCTGTTTTTTTATCTTTTTTACTTTCTCATCTCTCTTTACTCAAAAATCTTCCATCCACTTCAGCAAACCACCCTCTCCTCCACTGTTTTGCTTCCAGAGCACTCTTATAGTACCTTGTAAATGCCTTCTTTAGTCTAAGTAATAAATCGCCCCCCCCTCTCTTTCCTGTGTCACACTTCACTCTCGAGTAAAAGCTTAAAAATTTTTGTACATGACATTCTCCCAAAATCACTGGGCCCCCTGCAAGTGTGTTTGCTCTTCCCAAAAATTTCAAAAATCTGTCCTTCACAAATTTTTTCACACATTTTTTCCCTTACACTTGTTAAAGTACTGGGCCCGTAATTTAGGGGGGTTCTTCTTTTTCTCCTCCTTTTTAATTGGCACAATATTTGCTCTTTTCCCAAACAAACGGGGCTCTGCTCTCCTTTATGAAAACCCCAATTCACTTGTAAATTTCCTCTAGTTGGTTACTGCCCTTTCATTATCCAGTTCGTCACTCCTCTGGACCCGGGGCTTTTTTCACATCTTCTTTCCATTAGCCCTTTTTTCTTCTATTACTCTACTTTATTCCCTTTCCCTTTATTTTCTTTTTTCTAAAATTTTATTTTTTGTTTTTAAAATTTACTTTCTCTGTAAAAAATCTGTAAACACTATTCTCACCTCGGCCGTTGTAATGCATCTTCTACCTATGCCTTCTACCTTCAGCTTACTATTCCCTTCCAGTTTTTTTTTTTTCCCTTAAAAATTTTATAAAAATTTTTGGGGTTTATTTTTAATTTTTTTTATTATGTTCCCCTATAGTTATTTCTTCTTTTCTTCGGGTTCTTTCATATTCATTTCTAGTTGTTTTGTACTTCTCCCAAAGGTTTTATCTCCTTTTTTCCCCACTATTCCGTGTTTTTTCTCTTCTAGCTTGCTAATTCACTTTTCTGTTAAACCATTCTGTGTTGTGTGTGTGTGTGTGTATTTCCCCATTTTTTTAAATAGTTTTAACTACGGAAAAAACCCATGCTCGCATGTCCCGTCTCCAAAACTTATTATCCCGCTTGCCTTTGAATCCTAATACTTCTTGCATTAAACACTTTTGCATCTAGGTTTTTCCGGCTTCTATACGGGAAGCCCCGTATTTTTCTGTCCCCCCTTTCTTTTGTCCTTTGCAATTTCTTTTCATGACCTCTGTATTCTTCAACCCACCAACGATTTCTCTATCAATTTTTTTCCAGACCCTTGGCCTCTCTATACCGCTATAAAAACCCCTTTTTTCTTCTTTCTCGAGTTGGGGGTTTCATCCCGAAGTCTTTCTCATATGATAAATCTTTTTAGGCTTTGGGGCCATTTTTTTCTGGGTGCTCTTTGTATTCTCTCAACTTCCTTATTCCTTCTTTTTTTGTGGGTGACCAAAAACACTGCCGCAATTCCCCCCTTGGGCGAATCAAGATTTATCAATTTTCTTTAAACATCTCTTCTCCAATTTTTGAATACCATTCTTATTTTCTTCAGCAACTGATATGTATCTCCTGTGATCTTGTTTATATGCTTCTCAGGTGACAAATTATCCGTAATCCATACTCCCAGATCTTTTTCGACCTTTGTTTTGATTACACTGGTCGACACCAAAAATGGTTCTGAGTTCATTGTGTGTGGGTTAGAAAGCATTTTCGCTGCTGATTTCAAAAATGGCATTGCTTTTTCTCTAGCACGTATAATTTTTGAAATATCGGCATTTTTAATTTTAATAGCTATTATAATTATATACGTATATATAATTATATAATTAATCGAAACAATCCCCCTACGTTAATATATATTACTCGTAATTAAATTCTGGTGGTGCCTGCGGCTTTATTAGGACCTAATGTACATATCTGGCAAAAAATATACTTAAATTATGTTCCAAATATATCCGAAAATGTGCCACATCTTGGAAATATCCGAAAATATGCCAAATCACAGTAAATTTTGACTTTATATATACACCTTTTTCACTGTCAACAAGAGGTTTGTACATACAGTTGAACCTGCCAGGTGAGTCTTTCGGTCGTGCTGGCCATACCTTTTGTTTGTAATGTTTGCTGTCCACTCTAGAGTCCCACAAACAAAGAAAACACATGTGCTTAGTATAACCTAACTGGAGTCCTAGAAGCAAGGAGATTACCTTCAGGTCCCCACACAGATTCCACTGATGTTCTTCATATTTAACAGCAGATAACAAAGTCTTCATAGTTTCATAAGTTTCACTCATTTCATGGCCATGCGTAATTGGAACACTCGGAAGCTTATTTCCTTTATGCAGAAGAACGGCCTTTAGCGTGTTTTTTCCTGAATCTATGAACAGCCACCACTCACTCTTATTATAAGTGTGAGACTCACAAAGTTGTTCCATAAGTGTGTCAACATCAAAGCAGTAACAGAGCTTGTGTTCCATCTTGAAGAAGCTTGAAAGTTCTTTATGTCTACGACGAAACGTGGTGATGAGAACTCCTTCTTGTAGCAAATTCCATTCCTTGAGACGAGATCCAAGGACTTCACTTTTCTCCTTGGGTAGATCTAGGTCCCTAGCAAGGTCATGTAGCATTTCCTGACTGATGAATTTGGGCTCTCTGTTGTCTGCCATTTCTTGAAAGTCTGTATCCATGGGACTATCCTCCTCGTTCGAATCTGATTCACTTATAGCACTTGCAATTGGAACATTTGGAACTGGGAGATCAGGACCATGTGGCACAGGCCTGATGGCAGAAGGTACGTCAGGATACCTGATTTTAGCTCGCGTTTTTACAGAATATCCTTTGATGTTAGTGAGGCAGAAGTAGCAGTCAGTACTGTGATCCTTTTGTTCACGCCAAACCATTGGGATGCCGAATGCCATGCCTGATGGCCGTTTGCCACGCATCCATTCATTCAAGTGGTTCACACAGGGGTTGCATGCTACGTGAGGGGCCCACTTCTTATCTTGATCACCTATACGGCACTTGAAGTAATGCAGATAAGCTGCTTTAACATTCTTTGTAAGAGGTTTCTTTAGACTGTCAGGGGTAAAAATTCCACATATATAACAAAAACTGTCCGATGCATTCACACAGTTACGGCGCTCCATCACAGCCCGGTACAAGGTACTATATATGGTAAACCAACTAAAATTAGGACTCCACTAAATCAAACACATCATATCTGCAAAGAAAAAGAAAATATTTAAACATATGTCAATAGCTGTACGATCAGTAGGTAAAAATGTACTACACAGCCTGCTAACCCCTCGCCAATACGCAGCGCACACACCCTCCCCTGCTCACTGCACAATCCACACTGACTCAAAAACACTGCACTGCCCTAAATAGGCTTGAGAAAAGAAAAGATTAAGAGTTTAAAATGAAAACATTGGTGAAACCTATTTCTGCAGATTTTACCCATATTTTTTCATGAATTGCGTCTGGTTCTCAAAAACTGGACGTGATAGAGTTAATTGAACATCAGATTCGAGTTCAGCAGGGTCGATTTACCTATAATCAGCTTCATTTAGTCCAGAACCATATCTTCGATTTTTTTTTGTCGACCAGTGTTATCCATTCATTTCCCATCGAATCTTTCCTCTCTGTCTCTTTTTGCTACTGCCCATTTCCATCACTTTACACTTTTTAGCATTAAACTCCATTTCCCATAATTGACTCCATCTGAAAATCTTATCAAGATCCTTTTGTAAATGCTCACAGTCCTCTTTACTTTCTACATTTCTTAGTAATTTAGCATCATCAGCGAATAAGCTCATGTGTGTATTTACCTAGTTGTATTTACCTAGTTGTATTTACCTAGTTGTAACATACAGGAAAAGAGCTATGCTCGAAAGTTTATATGTCCCGTCTCCAAATCTACTATTATCCAGCTTGCCTTTGAAGTCCTGAATACTTCTTGCATTAATCACTTTTGCATCAAGGTTGTTCCAGGCTTCTATGTTTCTATATGGGAAGCTGTATTTTTTTATATCTCTCTTGCATGTTGTCCTTTTCAATTTCTTCTCATGACCTCTTGTACTTCTATCGTCCCACACAAACAGATCTTCTCTGTCAATTTTTTCCAGGCCCATTGATGCTCTATACACTGCTATAAAATCTCCCCTTTCTCTTCTTTTCTCAAGTGTTGGGAGTTTTAGTCTTGAAAGTCTTTCTTCATATGCTAAATCTCTCAGGCTTGGAGCCATTTTTGTGGCTGCTCTTTGTATTCTCTCAATCTTCCTTATATCCTTCTTTTTATGTGGTGACCAAATCACTGCCACATATTCCAACCTTGGTCGAATCAAAGATGTTATCAATTTCTTAATCATCTCTTCATCCCGATATTTGAATGTCATTCTTATACTCCTCAGCAACTGATATGTATCTCCTGTGATCTTGTTTATATGCTTCTCTGGTGACAAATTGTCCTTAATCCATACTCCCAGATCTTTTTCGACCTTTGTTTTGATTATCCATTCATTTCCCATCGAATACTTTTCTCTCTGTCTCTTTTTGCTACTGCCCATTTCCATCACTTTACACTTTTTGGCATTAAACTCCATTTCCCATAGTTGACTCCATCTGAAAATTTTATCTAGATTCTTTTGTAAATCCTCACAGTCCTCTTTACTTTCTACTTTTCTTAGAAATTTAGCATCATCAGCTAATAAACTCATTTAACTGTTTACTCCTTCTGTCATATCATTTACATAGACCAAGAACATCACTGGGGCCAATACTGATCCTTGAGGAACTCCACTTATCACACTGCACCATTCTGACTTTTGATCTTTTATTACTGTTCTCATCTCTCTGTTGCTCAAAAAGTCTTCCATCCATTTCAGCAAACCACCCTTCAATCCTCCTACATGTTCTAGCTTCCAGAGCAGTCTCTTATGAGGTACCTTGTCAAATGCCTTCTTTAGGTCCAAGTAAATGCAATCGACCCACCCCTCTCTTTCCTGTGTCACATCGATCACTCTCAAGTAAAAGCTTAATAAATTTGTTGTACATGACATTCCTCCTCTAAATCCAAACTGGCCACCTGCAAATGTGTTTGTCTCTTCCAAATATTTCAAACATCTGTCCTTCACAATTTTTTCACACATTTTTGCCACTACACTTGTTAATGATACTGGCCTGTAATTTAGTGGTTCTTCTTTGTCTCCTCCTTTGTGAATTGGCACACTATTTGATCTTTTCCAAACAAGCAGGACTCTGCTCTCCTTGAGTGAACTCTCAATTCCACTACAGTATGTAACTTTCCTGCTAGTTGGTTACTGCACTCTTTCATAATCCAGTTCGACACTCCATCTGGACCCGGGGCGTTTCTCACATCTTGACTTTCCATTAGCCTTTTTACTTCTATTACGTCTACTTTTATGTCTTCCATTATATTTTCTTTTGTTATTATATTTTTCGTTTTAAATTCACTTTCTCTTGTAAATACAGTCTGTAAGCACTTATTCATCATCTCGGCTGTTGTAATGCATCTTCATACACTATGCCTTCTACCTTCAGCTTGTCTATTCCTTCCTTGTTTTTCATTTTTCCATTAATATATCTATAGAAAAGTTTCGGTTCGTTCTTACATTTTTCTATTACATTCCTCTCATAGTTACTTTCTTCTTCTCTTCGGATTCTTACATATTTTCTGTGTGTGTGTGTGTATTTACCTAGTCGTATTTACCTAGTTGTAAAATACAGGAAAAGAGCTATGCTCATACTGTCCCGTCTCCAAATCTACTATTATCCAGTTTGCCTTTGAAGTCCTGAATACTTCTTGCATTAATCACTTTTGCATCAAGGTTGTTCCAGGCTTCTATGCTTCTATACGGGAAGCTGTATTTTTTCATATCCCTCTGGCATGTTGTCCTTTTCAATTTCTTCCCATGACCTCTTGTACTTCTGTTGTCCCACACAAACAGATCTTCTCTATCAATTTTTTCCAGACCCATTGATGCTCTATACACTGCTATAAAATCTCCCCTTTCTCTTCTTTTCTCAAGTGTTGGGAGTTTTAGTCTTGAAAGTCTTTCTTCATATGGTAAATCTTTCAGGCTTGGAGCCATTTTTGTGGCTGCTCTTTGTATTCTCTCAATCTTTCTTATATCCTTCTTTTTATGTGGTGACCAAATCACTGCCGCATATTCCAACCTTGGTCGAATCAGAGATGTTATCAATTTCTTGATCATCTCTTCATCCAGATATTTGAATGCCATTCTTATATTCCTCAGCAACTGATATGTATCTCCTGTGATCTTGTTTATATGCTTCTCTAGTGACAAATTGTCCTTAATCCATACTCCCAGATCTTTTTCGACCTTTGTTTTGATTATCCATTCATTTCCCATCGAATACTTTCCTCAGTCTCTTTTTGCTACTGCCCATTTCCATCACTTTACACTTTTTGGCATTAAACTCCATTTCCCATAGTTGACTCCATCTGAAAATTTTATCTAGATTCTTTTGTAAATCCTCACAGTCCTCTTTACTTTCTACTTTTCTTAGAAATTTAGCATCATCAGCTAATAAACTCATTTAACTGTTTACTCCTTCTGTCATATCATTTACATAGACCAAGAACATCACTGGGGCCAATACTGATCCTTGAGGAACTCCACTTATCACACTGCACCATTCTGACTTTTAATCTTTTATTACTGTTCTCATCTCTCTGTTGCTCAAAAAGTCTTCTATCCACTTCAGCGAACCACCCTTCAATCCTCCTACATGTTCTAGCTTCCAGAGCAGTCTCTTATGAGGTACCTTGTCAAATGCCTTCTTTAGGTCCAAGTAAATGCAATCGACCCACCCCTCTCTTTCCTGTGTCACATCGATCACTCTCGAGTAAAAGCTCAATAAATTCGGTGTACATGACATTCCTCCTCTAAATCCAAACTGGCCACCTGCAAGTGTGTTTGTCTCTTCCAAATATTTCAACCATCTGTCCTTCACAATTTTTTCACACATTTTTGCCACTACACTTGTTAATGATACTGGCCTGTGATTTAGTGGTTCTTCTTTGTCACCTCCTTTGTGAATTGGCACAATATTTGCTCTTTTCCAATCAAGCGGGACTCTGCTCTCCTTGAGTGAACTCTCAATTACACTGTAATTTTCCTGCTAGTTGGTTACTGCACTGTTTCATTATCCAGTTCGACACTCCATCTGGACCCGGGGCTTTTCTAACATCTTGACTTTCCATTAGCCTTTTTACTTCTATTACGTCTACTTTTATGTCTTCCATTATATTTTCTTTTCCTATTATATTTTTTGTTTTAAATTCCCTTTCTCTTGTAAATGCAGTCTGTAAGCACTTATTCATCACCTCGGCCTGTTGTAATGCATCTTCATACACTATGCCTTCTACCTTCAGCTTATCTATTCCTTCCTTGTTTTTCATTTTTCCATTAATATATCTATAGAAAAGTTTTGGTTCATTCTTACATTTTTCTATTATATTCCTCTCATAGTTACTTTCTTCTTCTCTTCGGATTCTTATATATTCATTTCTAGTTGTTTTGTACTTCTCCCAAAGGTTGCTGCCACCTTTTTTCCTCCAACTATTCCATGTTTTTTCTCTTTCTAGTCTTGCTAATTCACATTTTCTGTTAAACCATTCATTTTTCTTCTTTTCTCTGATAACTATCCTTGGAACATAACTATTTATTCCTTCGGTGTAAATTCGGAAGAACTCATCCCATTTTTTCTGGGTACTCGTTGCTGCATGGAAATTACTCCAGTCTGTCTCTCCGAAGAATGTTCTTCATCAGTCAAAGTCTGCTTTTCCATAATTGTATCTTCCTTTTTTATGTTCTTCTTTTCTCCCCTCTTTTTTGCTATCATTTATTTCAAATTCAATAAGTACATGGTCACTCTTTCCAAGTGGGCACTGATAATTTACTTTACTAATTACTTCCAGTTCTTTCGTCAATAGTAGGTCTAGTCTTGATGGTTCTTCGCTACCTCTAAATCTTGTGTTCTCTTTAATCCACTGAGTCATGATGTTATTCATTACCAAATCCAACAATATACCACCCCATGAGTTTTCTCCTCCTTCAGTATACCATTCTTCCCAGCAAACTTCTTCGCAGTTAAAATTTCCCATCAAAATTATGTTCTCACTATTTTCCATCGTATTCTTTAAACATTTGCTTGTGTCTCTTATCATGTCTCCGTACTCTTCTCTCCCCCAGGAATTTGTCTTATGTGGAACGTATACGATTACTAAGTCTCTAATTCTTCCTTTTTTCATCACCAACTCTACCTTCAACACCTTTGCCATTCCTTCTCCTTTCTCCACATTTCCTACTACCACATCCTTCCTTGTTAACATCATTACACCACCTCCCTTTTTCTGGTTTCTGTTTCTCCTCCGTACATTATATTGACCCTCCCCAACTGGCACCTCCTCAGAATCACTCAGCTTCGTTTCTACTAGACCTAATATGTCTGGTTTCTTGGCTCTCAGGTAATCGTTTACTTCTGTTAATGTTGACACTAGCCCATTTATATTTGTATACGATACCTGCCATCCTACTTCATTTTCCTTTGAACTGCCTTCTCTTACTCTTTCTCTTTTAGATACCACTTCTTCAGTTTTTGGTCTAAAACTCTCCAATAGAATTTCTGATTTTCCTCTTCCGTCCTCAATTCGTTTTTTTCTTTGGCTTCTTTAAACAGTACATTCAATCTAGCACTTTCTTCCTCATTCATATCTTTTCTTATCCATATTTTCTTATATTCTTCTGTCTTTGCCAGTTTCCATGCCTTAGACAATATATCTAGTGCTGTATTTTTTGACCTAAACTTAACTTTTAAGGGGCGGATCCCTCCCTCTTCATATTTTCCTAACCTATGTATCTCTTCTATTTCTTCTTCTACCTCCGTATTTTCTTCTATTACTTTAAAAAAAAAAATTGACACTTTCTTTTCTTTCTCTTCTCTCAAGTTTTTCTTGGGCAGCACTTTTTCCTTCAAACCAAAAATGATGACACATTTCTTTTTGTCTACCGTATCTCTTACTAAATTTTCCTTTTGTTTGATTACTTTTACTACATTTTTGGTCAGATTCTTCTTTTCATTTTCTTGATCTTCAATTATTTGTCGTAAGTTCTCTTGGTCTTTTTCTTTTTCTATCTTCCATGTTTTTCTTCATCTTCATTTCCTCTGTGTCATTTTCCATTTCTTGTGTACAGAATACATTTCAGCATGTAGTTTCTCTACCTTTTCATCGTCTTGTTTACCGTTAACCTCATCCACTCTATTTTTCAAAATCGTATTATCTTTCTCCAGGACGAATACTCTTTTTTCCATCTTAGCTAATTGTCCATTAGATCGTGTACCACATTTTCCAGCATTATGGCTCTTCTTTGGTTAATTTTCAACCCTAATATGTCCTTTCATTGGTTTCAAAACCATCAAATGGTGTTTTGGCGGGACTTTCCATTGTTTACGTGTTTCACTTTTATATTTTTTCACTTTTTTTAGGCTAATCCTATGGAAGACGGGACAATTTAACTTCATAGTTCTTACCTGCAGATACTCAAGGTCTTTTTGTGGTCATCTGCGTCCTTGTTTGGCCACAGCACCAGTCACAATGGCCAGTTTGTGTTGGGAGCCCTCTGAGCGCGTCTGTACTACAGCCGATCAGCTGATCGCGGTCTTGTGTATGTTTGTGTGAACGTTGATTAAAAGAAAAAGTGAGTGCATTATAACTTAAAACGCAGAGGCAGCTGCAGCATCGTCCTCACTCACAGACATCCTGTTCCACCACCCACAGACATCCACCATTTCCTGGTGTGGACCGGGCCTTAATAAACCGTATAAATTTGTATATTACTGACTACAGTAAATTTGCTCGAATTGTCCTCTGTTCGAAAATGTGGTATTAGGTCGGTATAGTGGGCTTTCAAAAGTGCTAGGATTCTTACCTAGTACATCATCGTGTAGATTTCTTCATTCTGAGTATTTATCTCCCATTTCCAATGAGGGATAAATGCGATCTGGTGATAAATACGAGTGTCTCGAATCGTCCAGACACCCTCTAATCACAGGCGGCACTTTAAAACTTCTGCCTGCGCCACCACGGGCGAGGGCCAACCATCACAGCCCTCAAGTGAACCTCCAGAGCCTACCATCCCACCTAGGAGGTCACGGCCTATACACACTATAGGCCATATGCAAAGGTGGGCACCAAACCGTTAATCCGTTAATCGTTAATTAACGAAGTTAACATTTTCGTTAACGATTTAACTTTTAAGTTAACTTTGGAAATCATTATCGGACTAATTAACTTCCGTTACATTTAACTTCCGTTAACTCAAGTCCGCTAACCCAAAAATTTGCCACTTTATCAATATTTTTTTTTAGTTTAATACTAATATTGTGCTTCATTTAAGGTTTTTTCCACCCTTTTCTGGCTCTAAAAGCCTTTAAAAACCTAAAACAGGGCCAAAACTATGAAATCAGACTTTTTTAGGTTTTTTTTAAAGCTAAAACTATAAAATCTGCCTTTTTTTAACTCTAAAGCAAAAAAAACACTATAGTTTTTTGGGTTCTAAAGCACTTAAAAAACCTCATAAGGGGAGATTTTAAGTTTTGGCACTTTTCAAGGTGTTTTTAGGTGGTTTTAGAGCAAAAACTTTTTTTTTTTTTTCTAGAATAGAAATTAACGTTAACGGTTTATCGATAACTTCTGTTACATTTTTAAAGAATTAACTGATTAACGGTTATCGAAGTTAATTTTTTGGTTAACGGATTAACGGTTAACATTTTGATTAACGGCGCCCACCACTGCCCATATGTGTATAAAAAAATAATAAAAAAAAAGTAAAAAATGAATGCATGATAGCCGTGAAAGCGGTAGCTTGCTGCGCTATAGCCGATGATTGTAGTACATTTGGGTATGCGCGATAGCCGTAAAGCGCGATAGCCGAATATGCGATAGCAGAGGTTTGAGTGTATATATAAACATTTCATTTTTTCTTTATTTATGATAAAGCTATTGATGCTAGAAAAGAATAAGTTCATTTTGGAATAATCGGACTCGCATACATGTATAAACAGACCATTTTGTTCCAATTTCATTTATTTCCTTGGGAAATGTAGTGTACTATATAAACATTTTACTCTTAATTTTTGGTTAAATTTCTGAGATTATATAAAAAAAATGTATTCTTTATTCATGATAAAATTATTAATGCTAGAAGAAAAATAAGGTCATTTTTGGAATCAGCAGACTCGAATACATATAAAAACAGTTGCAAATTCAAATAAACAAAAAATGGCCAAACTTTTGTTGCCCAGTGATATGTAATGAGTTTTGTTGTTTGCTATACCTTGAAAATTCTTAATTGATCTTGAAAGGAATCTGGAGCTCATCTTGAATGAAATTTTCATCAGCGCTGGCTGCACTGCTCTTAACTCATTAATATTTCAAAATATTCCATCCATCTTCTTTCCATAGCCTCTTTCATTCTTCTCTTGACATTCAAAGCTTTCACCTCGTTCCCTTTGTTTCTCTATGCACTAATACTGATTAATATGACTGAACTGCATTTGCAGAAAAAATTTCACCATTTAAATCAAACATTACAGAACTATTGAACTAATTATACTTACGCCAACAGTTTGAACTTGACGCTGTCAAAGGATGGGAAGAAAGCATCACATTCAAAGCTTTTCATTATCCTAGTTAGATATATGCGGTGAAGATGATCAGATTCCAGAGCCATCTGGAATAAACAAAATATTCAAAACAAACATACATGGTTTCAGGTGGCATTTAAGAATTGTAATAAATAAAAATATGTGTCATAATTTGTGTTCTTTTTCCTACCCTGCAATAGTTTCTCAATAATGTCTAAAGAGAAAATTTTCTGAAAATCATAAAGAAGACATCTTTAAACTTCACAGCTATCTAAAGGAATTGGTTGTGAATAAGGTGGTCAGATGAAATAGAGATATTAATCAGATTTCATTTAATGAGAAGACTGCGTAGATTGAGAAAACTGAGGTTAAAAAGTTAGAATATGTATAAGAATATAGAAAAAGAACTGAGGTACGTACAAAGAGCCTGAAATATGAGAGGTCACCTGAAACAGATTTGATTCCATCAGAATAAGGCTGTTCTTGGAGGAGTAAGGATGCTACACAGCGCTAGTATTATCATTTTGGCTTTAACAAAAGTACCATTTGTGGCCAATCTTAAGAGACCTCTTCTTTCTGCTGTTTTGGTACATTAATATAAGTACACTACCCTCCCGAGTTTCACGCTATGCGAGTTTCGCAATCCTCGAGTTTCGCGCAGAGTCCTAAATTCTTACCATCCCGACTTTCGCGCATTATCTGCCCGAGTTTCGCGCTGCTTCGTACACGTATGGGATAAGTCTTCCTACTGCTGGCGTCACGCGCTGTTTCGTACACGTATGGATACACTTTGTACACGTATGGGCTACGTCTTCCTACTGCTGCCGTCACGCGCTGCTTCGTTCACGTATGGGATACACTTCATACACGTATGGATAAGTCTTCCTACTGCTGGCGTCACGCGCTGCTTCGTTCACGTATGGGATACACTTCATACACATATGGGATACGTCTTCATACCACTGGATTCACGCGCTGCCTTACCACACAGTACACACTACTACTCATCACCGTCGGTGTTAGCCGACAAGCATTGCCGTTGTCAGTGTTGTGTCCTGAACGAGATTGTAGATATCAGGGTGATGTCAGGAAATCAAGGAAGTGGCTCGAAAAAAACTTTTTTTTAAGACAAAAGCCCATCTATTTCAGCTCCGCCCGGGGATCGATAGCAGACGATAGATAACGCTGTTGGCGGCGGCAATCTGCCAAGCCTCAGACGTGGAACAAACATCACACTGTGAGGCCAGATAGTTTATTTGAATGTCTTATGGTATTTGAAATAATTGTAACAGGTAAGTACTGAGGTACTGAGTACTGAGGAAGTACCACAACATTCGTCTTGGAAGACCATTAGTATTTTTCTGGTTTTTTGGGAGAAAACGTGAGTTTTATAAGCCTTTAAAAATGGTACTACGCCTCACACCGGACTAAATAAGCATTTTTACAGGGTTTATAATACCCGAGTTTCGCGATCGCGAGTTTTGCGCTATGCCTTTGGAATAAAGCAATCGTGAAACTCGGGAGGGTAGTGTAGATAATTTTCGGATATATTTTGAAGAAAATAATATTCATTGTAAAATAAGCATTCGACAATATTAATTATAGCATGCCACCAGTACCTGAAAATTTGAATCAAGGACCAGAGATATACAACTTTTTCTGCAGAGAGAACTTTCTTGACTTAAACATCTTTCTGAATGCAACACATGAATGCCAGCAGAAGTATTTAAAGAAGGGACTACTGTATCATACTCCTAATCATATTGCTTCATATATACTCCGGGTACTCCGTAGTGTAGTGGTTAGCACGCTTGGCTCACAACCGAGAAGTCCCGGGTTCGATCCTCGGGCGGAGCGACGATAGATGGGTGGTCTTTCTTAAAAAAAACCCCAGCCCCTGTCCACCCAGCAGTGAATGGGTACCGGGTGTTAGCCGGGGGTTTGTGACCCCCCTCCCGGGGTGGTGGCTTCGGCCAACACTAATATGCTGCAGCGGTAGATCACTATGGCTCTGAGGCATTATCCTCTAAACAAACAAACAAACAAACAAACAAACAAACAAACAAACAAACATAATAAGGAATCCCCATAATAAGGAATTAATATGGAGATTGAAATATACGGTATGTGATATCAATATGGAAAATCTATGATACTATGAAAGTAGCTGCATGACTAGGTGATGTTATATGGAGTGAAAACGTAACAAAGAATGAAATCACCCATTATGCGTGCCCAAAAAAATGTATAAATAAGTACATGGTAACTCGGTTCTTAAAAAAAGAACACCCCTATTACTAGAGAAAGAATAAGTTGTCTGTTTATGTGGATGGATAGGTACTGTGTACTGTGTGCTGTGACAGGGGGAGTGCTTAAAGATTAGCAAAGAGCATGATTGTTCCAAACAAAACATAGACACCAACCAATGATCTCACCTAGAGGACGGAGACCTATCCAGGCACCTGGCAGCCAACATTGTTCTGCATATGATCAATTTTTTTTCATTTAAACCTAATTTAAATAATTTGTAAAATTGTAATAGAAAAATTCACAGTAAGGACAGTTTGCAGTAGCGTCCTCCACTGTATAGCAGGATAATGTGTAAGGAAAGGAAAATATGTGGGCAGGTAATGTGAGATTTGAGAGGCATTTATGAGGTATTTTTTTCGACAGACCTTTGTAAATAGCTTCCAAATACAATGTTGTTTGAAAGATATAGATAAAAATACTATATAATATTCTAAATAGTAAATCTAAGATTGCATGTATTTCATTTAAAACATTTCACTATTCCTACCTTGTATAGAGAATGACCTCCTATAACCCACACTGTCTCCACCTCGGGGGTTTGGATGCTGGGCCTTCTCTAATGCATCTTCAAAACCTTGGCAGAAAAAAACTTTGGCAGAGGAATCTTGCAGTTCTCTATAGGAGAAAATAAATCAAGTGTTCAAATGTAGTATAACACCATTATAGCAAGTTTTATTTCACACAACTGTGCTTCTTCAAAACAATATAGATGGCAAAAAATGCATATTGCTCTTTTTTATGGAAATAATGGAAATCACACTAATAGGAAATGGGACTCCAACTCTACACCCTCATCCCTTCTATTCACCCTCTACAATATACAGGAAATACAGAAATGTAATCAATGCCCTATGTTTTAGTGCTACTATGTGGTTAGCCATATAAGCTGATGGCACCACAGAATACCAAAAACCAAAAAAAATAGGGGACAGCTCAGTTACCACATTCTTGTCATTAATTATTTTTCACGCAGTTTAGCCTACTCTTAAACAAGTGGAATGTCAAATAATAAAAAGTATATCTTGATTTTAGTTTTCAAGGGAAATGACCAGTGGCGTACCGAGGGGGGGACATGCGGCCCATGCCCCCCCCTCCTTTTGCAAAGAATAAATAATTATATATTATATTATATAATATATATATACACTACCCTCCCGAGTTTCGCGCTTGCTTTCTTCCGGAGGCATAGCGCGAAACTCGCGGATCGCGAAACTCGGGTATTAAAAACACTGTAAAAATGCTTATTTAGTCCGGTTTTTTTTTTTTTTTTTTTTGGTATGTGTGTGTGTCTACAGCGCCGTTAGGCAGTGACCTCCAGGGGTGGGGTGGTAGGCCCTGGAGGTTCACTTGAGGGCTGTGTACCTACCGGTATTTTACAGCTTATAAGACTCACTTTTTCCCCAAAAAAATATCCTGAAAATGCCCCAAGCCCCTGTCCACCCAACAGTGACTGAATGGGAATGGGTGTTAGCCTAGGGTTGTGACCCGCCTCCGGGGTGGTGGCTTCGGCAACATAGTAGAGAAGAGGAGGGAGGAGAGGAGCTGTGAGTTGAGCTGAGTTGGAGTCGCCCAGCGGATGGTTTTGGTAGCGTGAGTGAGCTTGACGCATATCTTGTCAGCTGATGGTTGTGTGACAGTGTTTATACGGCACAATAACACTTCACAATGCCTTCATCGCTCCTCCCTGTCTCCTCCAGTACTCCAGAAACCACGAGTAACACACACGTCATGGTTAATACTTATAAAGGAGTATTTTTGGGTAATAGTAAGGGGAACGGCGGGGGTTTGTAAGGTAAGGTGCTATTATTTGAGGTGTTCCTATCTTAGGCGACTCCGGCTGCTCCTGTAGATAAAACACAAACAAATGGGAAAAAAACAAAGCAAAACTACAAGACTATAATACAGCTACTATAATTACTAGACTAAGCAGGAAGGAAGGAAGACGTGTCCCCGTAGTATCTTATGGGAGGCGGTAGCAGAGTGGTTAGTGTCAAGATATAGTCAAGCTCGAGCACGAGCTTGACAGACGAACTACTAAGTGATTACTAAGCAGAAAGGGTAACAAGAAGAAGCTCCGAGTGGCGTTCCGGTGATCGAGTTCGATCTCTTGATGATGGGCTGTAAAATCCACTTAAAAATCTTTCTCTGCACCGGTTAGTGGCCTAAGAAAAACCCACACCACTGGCCATAACTATACCTTCGATTGGCCGAGTGCATCGGAGGACACAGGGGGGCGGCATGAGCTTCTAATCACAGCGTCACTATAGAAAATTCTGTCTGCGCCAACCACGGGCAAGGGTTCAACCATTCACAGCCCTCAAGTTAACCTCCAGGGCCTACAATCCCACTCCTGGAGGTCACTGCCTAACGGCGCTGTAGGCACACACAACACACACACACAACACACCACACACACAACACACACCACACACACACACACAACACACACACACACAACACACAAAAAAACAAACGCGAACAGTCGGGGATATAATGCGCGAAGTCGGGAACGATAAGGAATTTAGGACGCTCAGCGCGAAACTCGAGGATCGCGAAACTGCATAGCGTGAAACTCGGGAGGGTAGGTATATATATAATATATTATTATATATATATTATATATATATATATATATATATATATATCTATATATATATATAATATATATATATATATATATAATATATATATGTAATATGCTATATATATAGTGGCCACACCCTTTTCAATTTTCTGGGTACGCCACTGGAAATGACACTGCCAGTATAGGTTCCCGATTCTTCACCTTCATTCCTTTAGTAATTTCCGCTATAACACACAGGGCATACAGACAGCACTCACTGGAAGATAATGGGGAGGGGAGAGCACCAGGGCCATATTCCCACAAAAATAAAAAAAAATCACGTAGTTTGATCCCTTCCCCCAAGAAAAAGAAAAAAAAAGCTATGTATTTTTTTTAATTTGGCCCCCAGACAATAAGGAAAATTGTGCAGTTTCGCTCTCCCACCCCCAAAAAAAGTCTGAAAACTAGGCATCATACATGTTGCTTCGCCGATTTTTCGCTAATCTTGGAGTTTGGAAGTTCTGGGAATTGGATTTACGATCTATAAGGCGTTTTCAGAAGGTCACGGTTAGGGCAAACTGAGGTGGAAAAACCCCTAACTGAAAGCATCGGAAGCAAAACGGTGGTGTAAAAGGTTTGCTAGCGTTGCTTCCAGAGTAATTTTAAGTTAGTTCAGGTCATCTGGTGATTGGCCGTGGGTTTACCCTGCAAAGCCTTTCCGGAAACGGCCAGTGCAAGCACATACATCTTGTGTCTCAGGTAATGGCGATATGCCTAACCAAACAGGCTTTTTGCATCCACAGAATAATATAATCCACACCCTAGTTGTCAGTGGGGTATACTGGCCATATGTCTGCCATGATTGCCATCATTCCTATATCTACTAATAATCATAGCAGATATATACAGGGAGCTAGGTCCGTATAAAAGCATTGGTATCGAGAATCGATGATACGAGATGTGGTAAAGTAGGGTCTATTTTCATAACGAGATTGAACATCAATGCTAAGACATTCAAACTGGGAGTGAGATAAAATTATCAAGTGCAAAATACGACCCATCTAACGAACTCCCTGGCTGGACAAAGGGGGGATTGAGTGACCCCATCAGGTCAAACCCTAGCAAGCAGGACTTGAAGGGTATTTAATCATATGGCGCGGCGCTTAAATTTAGGGGTAATTGAGCCATGTGTGTGGCTCCAACCTTGGAACCGCAAGTCAGGTCACCCTAGCAAGGCGTGAACCTGTAGGGAAATTAAGCATATGGCGCGGCCTGATCTGATGAGGTAATTAGCCAGTTGTGCTGCCCCAACTTGGACCGCTACAATACCCTTCCTTTTTGTATCACGCTGGGTTCCCCTACAGTACAACGTCTTTTTGCTGGGGATGCATGTTTATGTTTAATTAATGTGCAGTTATGTTATTTTGGTGCTATTCTCTTTCAGAATGCTTTTCTACAGGTAGGTAGTAACCGTGGGGTAATATAGACGCTGTGTGTTTGTTGTGTTGCTAAGTTATTTAGCTTAAAAACACGTCTTTTTTTTCTTTTTTTTTAAATGATGGTCCTGGAACCAAACACTAATTTTATCATTAGTAAATGTGTTTCGTTATAGAGATTTGGTTTACGAGTATGCCAGGTGGAACCTAACTGCTCGTACTTCGGGACCTCCCTGGTATATATATATATATATATATAATATTAACTATATATATATATATATATATATATTTTATATATATATATATATATATATATATGACTTATATATATATATAATATATATATATATTATATTATATATATATTATATATATATATATATATATATATATAATTATATTATATATTATTATATGTTACATATATAATTACAATAGCACATCATCTGTGGGAAGAGTTCCCAGATTTCAACATAACAATGTGCCACGCTTTATACACATGGTAATTTTGTAATAATTAATTTAGTTGGTTTGGCGGTAAAATATATTAGATAATCAAAACAAAAAGTGGAAGTTGTATTAATTATCAATATTTGAGACAATAAATAGGGTATTAATTACATTTAGAGCGTGAAACTTGAATGGGAAATATTGGAGGTAACGCTAATCCTGTGTTTCACGAAACTACGTAATACAGATGTATATTTACATCAGTATGTTCTATGATTATAAAACGGATGAGAAGTCATAGAGGATAAAATACACAGCAACGTATTATACTGACGCAGAAAGACCCTCGTCTTATCATCTACTACAAAACCAGGAAAACTGACCATCTTCTGCTTCTAACGGCTGCAACGTAACCAAGGCGCCCCTTCAAGAAGACCACATCATCTACAACAACTGGACAGTGAGGATTGTGGACCTCACTCTTATATCGGTATGACTCGCAGACTAAACGACTTCTACTGCCACCTGTATAATGGGTCTATCAAGAACCACTATGACACCATGCACAAAGCTCACGGCTTGACAAGAGATGACCTTAACAAAAAACCACCACGATACTTGATAAGGAACAAAGATCCTTGCCACCTCATTTACCTAGAAGCAATAACATCGCTTTAAAACAGCCCTTAATAACACCCAGACAGATGATTTCCAGCGGCTTACCAACACCCAAACACACAGCCAATGGGCTACGGCTTAGCCGTTTAGGCTACGCCACCCTCCTTCTTTGACCGCCAAAGTGCGATATACTGCCTCCCTGCCTTCCGCAATTCAGATGAAGCTGAGATGGAACAAGATAGTCCGAAACGTCACTACCCATAGGACAAACTTTGAATAAACTTATCAGAGGAACACAAGACAAATTGTACGGCAAAATAGAATCCCGTGCATAAAAGCTCAATAAAGGAGAATGTTCGACTGCTTTCAAAAACGCAGTTTGCCTAAGAGAAAATATCCTGCCTGGCTCACACTAATACACATACACACAAACCTCGTTTTCCCGGAATATAGGGGGAGCAACTGGTCGCGGAACCGCAAAAAGTCCACGGGATCTCAACAGTCCAGGAATATCCTCTAAACAAAAAACCAAAACAAAAAAAAAAAAAGTACGATGCCATAAAACCCACCCCGGACGTTTATCTTCCTCTACGTCATTTACTGTCCGGCAACCGCCAATATCAAACTACCCCGCCGCGGATTTTACGTCCGCTGGAGCATGCTGCACTGGCGGGATGGCAGCAGAAAGTGTTCAATAGTCTCAAGAGGACTTGCCTGCACCAGGGGCAGTGGGGTCAGGGGGGACTATCGGGAGGCGTGCAGAGTGAACCGTGAGTGTCGTGTGCCCAAATGTAAACAATAACGACACTGCTGAGCATGCTGCCACCTGGCGGCCAGGGCAGCAGAAAGTATTCAATAGTCTGAGAGATCGTTCCTGCACCAGGGGCAGTGGGGGTCAGGGGACTAACGGCGGCGGTGCAGGTGACAGTGAGTGTCGCATGTGCCCAAATGTAAACAATACGACCGCATGCGAGCATGCTGCCACCTGGCGGGAGGCAGCAGAAAGTGTTCAAAGTCTCGGGAATAACGTCCTTAGCTGTTTTGATAATTTAGGTGGGAGCTATTGAATTTTTTTACTTTTTTTATATATTATTTGGCAGTGTGTTAGGGTGTGCTGTAGATTCCTCGCTGCTGCTCCGCTCTGTATCTTCCAAGTCATTATTGGAAGCAGGTTGGTGTGTTTGGTTCTCCAAACTTCCTACTCCCCCATTCGCCCCTCCATTTTCACCGCCTCATACAGTCTACTGACGCATTTGCCGGGCAAATCTCTATCCATTGAAGAAGGACACATATAGTAACTTTTGTACCGATAGTTGGGAAAAACAATTGGCCAGATAGCGAGGGAGATGTGTTGTTTCCAAAATACCGTCTGGTGTGGTGCAGGCGGGCGCAAGATGGTGAGGTAGAGACTGTTTTGGCGTGGAAAAAAAAGGGTCAATGCGTACGACAAGAAAATCTTCAAAGAAGACTGATCAACTTCTCAAAAAAAATTTTATTGACATCAACAATCCTTTTGAGGCAGTTGATCAGTGTCTTTGAAGTTTTTCTTGGTCGCCCCTGACCCTTTCTTCCACGCCAAAACATTCTCTAACTCGATCATCCGCGCCCGCCTAAACCACACCGAGAGGTATATGTTTGGGAAACACACATCTCCCTCGCTATCAGGCCAATGTTTTCCCACTTCGATACAAGGTTATATAGTGTCCTCTCCACAATGGATAGAGATGTGCCGGCATAATGCTTTAGTAGACACTGGGGAGGCGGGGGGTAGAGGGGATTGAGGGGCGACCATGGGGTGTAGGAGGTTGGAGAACCAAACACAACAACGCTTCATATGATGACTTGGAAGATTACAGAGCGGGCCCAGCAGCGAGGTAATCTACAGCAGACACCTAACACACTGCCAGATTACAAAAACGTAAAAAAAATCAATCGTCCCACCGAAAATTGTCCAAACAGCTGAAGGGCGTTATTCCCGTCCTAGGGTTTTATGGCTCCTAAGTTTTTTTGCGCCGACGGGATAATATAAATAGCGACATTAGCCTCCCGGTTGGCGCTTGCTTTCTTCACAAGGCATAGCCTAAAACTTGAGGATCGCGAAACTATGGGTATTGAAAACACTGTAAAAATGCTTATGTAGTACGGTTGCGTGTGTTGTACCGTATTTTGACGGCTTATAAGACTCACGTTCTCCGCCAAAAAAAACCTGAAAAGCCCCAAGCAGTCCACACAGCATCGTGAATGGGTACCAGGTGTTAGCCAGGGGTTTGTCGACGCCTCCAGGGTGGTAGGCCAAAACTAGTGGATAGGAGAGGAGGATGAGGAGGAGAGGCGAAGACCTACGAGCTAAGCTTGAGGATTGAGTTGTGATTCCACCCAGTGATGCTGCGGTGATGCCTTTGGTCGGCGTGCTCCCACACCGTTAGTATTCTGTGGGAGGAGAAGCCAAAAGGGGGTAAGCAAAACTAGGTGTTTCATTTACCCATCATTCCTCTCTCTGCACACATCTAAACGGAGTCGCCCCTCACTGAGGGGCCACAGCTCTCTTTCTCTCTCATGCACCTCCAAAGAATTCTTCAAGAATCTTTTACACTTTCAGCCACACGACTGTCACTCCTCCCTCAGCACACAACCCCAGCAAGGTACTCATCTGCCTATCCACACTCCTGTCTCTCAACTCTCGCCATTCTCCAACTCCGACTTTCCTACCACTACTCAAAACATCTTTGATCTAGCATACTATACCGTTCACATCCAGCATCAAGTACTCACAGTTCCTTCCACTCTGTCTCACATATACACACGTCTTCTAACCACCATTCTTCCACCTGTACATGTGACTATTTACCTTCTTTAGCGATACTTGATCTTGTGATATTATGTACGGTTTTATAACATTTTCTCTGCACGGCGAGTGGCCTAAGAACAACCGCATGCTGCCCATTAACTCTACCGCGATTGCGACGTGCACGGGGGCAACAGGGTGGCGACATGAAACCTCTAATCATAAGCGTCACTATAAAATCATGCCTGCGTCACCACGGGGCGAGGCCCAAACCATCACAGCCCTCAAGGGAACCATCAGGGCCCTACTCTCCCACCCTGGGGTCACTGCCTAATGGCGCTATGGCACACACACACACACACCCACACACAAAGTAAAATTTATCAGTGACCACTTGGAAAAGAGCGACCACGTAATATGAATTTGAACGAAATACATATAGCAAAAAAAAGGGGGGAGAAGAGAAAGGAACACAGAAAGGGAAAGATCAATATGGATAAAGCAGACTTGTCGGATTATGAACATTTTCTCGCGAGAGACAGGACTGGAGTAATGTCCATTGCAGCAAGAATACCAGAAAAAATGGTATGAGTTCATCCTTCTTTTTGAATGACACTGGAAGGAATAAATTAGTGGATATGTTCCAAGGGGAAGTTATCAGTGAAAGAAAAAAAAATGATGGTTTAACAGAAAAAATGTGAATTAGCCAAGACTAGGAAAGAGAAAAAACATGGAATAGTTGGAGGAAAAAAAAGGAGGGTATCAAACCTTTCGGAGAAGTACAAAACAACTAGACAATGAATAGTTAAAGAATACGGAAGGAGAGAAGAAGAAAGTAAACACTATGAGAGGAAATAATAGAAAATGTTGTAAGAACGAGCCGAAACACTTTTCTATGATTATATAAATGGAAAAATGAAAAAAAAAGGAAGGACTAGACAAGCGGAAGGTAGAAGGCATAGTGTATGAAGATGCATTACAACAGTCTGAGGTGATGGAATAAGTGCTTACAGACGTATTACACGAGAAAAGTGGAATTTAAAACGAAAAAATATAATACCAAAGAAAATATAATGGAAGACATAAAAGTAGACGTAATAGAAGTAAAAAGGCTAATGGAAAAGTCAAGATGTGAGAAAAGCCCGGGTCCAGAGAAGTGTCGAACTGGATAAAAACAGTGCAGTAACCAACTAGCAGGAAAGTTACATAGTGTAATTGAGAGTTCACTCAAGGAGAGCAGAGTGCCCCGCTTGAGGAAAGAGCAACTATTGTGCAATTCACACAGGAGGAGACAAAGAAGAACCTACTAAATTACGGACAGTATCATTAACAAGTGTCAGTGGCAAAAATGTGTTGGAAAAAATTGTGAAAGGACAGAGGTTGAAATATTTGGAAGAGACAAAACACACTCGAAGGTGGCCAGTTTGGATTAGAGGAGGAAGTCATGTACAACGAATTATTAAGCTTTTACTAGAGTGATCGTTGTTGACACAGGAATAGAGGGGTGGGTCGATAGCATATACTAGGACCTAAAGAAGGCATTGACAAGGACCTATAAGAGACTGCTTGGAAGCTAGAACCTGTCGGAGGGATGAAGGGTGGTTTGCTGAATGGAGGGAAGACTTTTTTTGAGCAACAGAGAGATGAGAACAGTATAAAAGATCAAAAAGTCAGAATGTGCATGTGTGATAAGTGGAGTCCTCAAGAAATCAGTATTGGCCCCCAGTGATGTTCTTGGGGCTATGTACATGATATGACAGGAAAAGGAGAATAACAGTTAGATGCAGTCTATTCGCTGATTGATGCCTAAATTACATAAGAAAAAAGGAGAAGTAAAGAGGACTGTGAGGACTTACAAAAGGATCTAGCTAAGAGTTCATATGGAGTCAACTATGGAAATGGAGTTTAATGCTAAAAAGTGTAAGGTGATGGAGTGGGCAGTAGCAAAAAAGACAGAGAGGAAAGTAATTCGGATGAGAAATGAAGGGATAATTCAAAACAGAGGTCGAAAAAAAGACCTTGGAGTATGGATTAAGGACAATTTGTCACCAGAGAAAGCATATAAACAAGAATCACAGGTGAGACAATCCGTTGCTGAGGGAATATAAGAATGGCATTCAAATATCTGGATGAAGAGATGATCAAGAAATTGATACATCTTTGATTCGACCAAGGTTGGGAATATGCGGGCAGTTGATATGGTAACCACAATAAAAAGAAGGGATATAAGGAAGATTGAAGAGAATACAAAGAGTGCAGCCACAGAAAATGGCTCCAGACTGAGAGATTTACCATATGAGGAAAGACTTTCAAGACCCTCTAAAAACTCCCAAACTCTTGAGAAAAAGAACAGAAAGGGAGATTTTATGCAGTGTATAAGAAGCATCAAGGTCTGGAAAAAATGATAGAGAAGATCTGTTGTGTGGGACGATAGTAAGTGCAAGAGGTCATGAGAAGAAATTGAAAAGGACAACATGCAGGGAGGGACATAAAAAATACAGCTTCCCGATAGAGCATAGAAGGCCTGGAACAACATGAATGCAAACGTGATTAATGCAAGAAAGATCAGACTCAGAGGAAAACTGGATATAGTAGATTTTGGAGACGATACAGTACGAGCCATAGCTCTTTTCCTGACTAGGTAAATACAACTAGGTAAATACACCCCCAGTACCCATGCTACCCAGTACCGCCAGTAGAGTACCCAGAAAAAATGGATGAGTTCATCAAATTTACACAGAAGGGAATAAATAGATATCTTCCAAAAATGGTTATCAGAGGAAAAGAAAAAGACATGAATGGTTAACAGAAAATGTGTGGAATAGCAAAGACTAGAAAGAGAAAAAACATGGAATAGTTGGAGGAAAAAAAGAGGTATCAACTTATGGGAGAATAGAAGTACCAAAACAACTACAAATGAAATGTAAGAATTCCGAAGAGAAGAAGACAGTAACTAGAGAGAAAATATAGAAAAAATGTAAGAACGAAGCGATAACTTTCTATAGATATATAAATGGAAAATGAAAAACAAGGAAGGAGTAGATAAGCTGAAGGTAGAAGGAATAGTTGTACGAGTGCATTACAACAGGTGAGGTGAGAATAAGTGTTTTTCAGGACTGTATTTACACGAGAAAAGTGAAATTTTAAAACGAAAGATATAATAGCAAAAGCAAAGATAATGGGAGACATAAAAGTAGACGTAAATAGAAGTAAAAAGGCTAATGGAACGTCCAAGATGTGAGAAAAGCCCCGGGTCCAGGATCAGTGTCGAATAGGATTACTGAAAGAGTGCAGTAACCAACTAGCAGGAAGTTACATAGTGTAAATTGAGAGTTCACTTTAGGGAGAGCAGAGGCCCGATTGATTGGAACAGGGCAAACAATATTGTGCCAATTCAAAAAGGAGGAGACAAAGAAGAAACATTAAAATGACAGGCCAGTATCATTAACAAGTGTAGTGGCAAAAATGTGATGAAAAAAAATGTGAAGGACAGAAGGTTGAAATATTTGGAAAAGACAAAACCCACTCGCAGGTGGCAGTTTAGATTTAGAGGAGGAATGTCATGTACAACGAAACTTATTTAAGCATTTTTATCAAGAGTGATCGATGTGACACAGGAAAGAGGAGGGGGGGTCCGATTGCTAATCGGCATAAAAAAGGCATTTAATAAGGGACCTCACAAGAGACGCTCTGGAAAGCTATAGAACATGTAGGAGGATTGAAGGGTGGTTTGCTGAAGGGATGGAAGACATTTTTGAGCACAGAGAGATGAGCATCAGTAAAAAAGATCAGAAGTCAGAATGGGTGCAGTTGGGATAAGTGGAGTTCCACAAGGGTCTGTTTTGGGTTCATCTGCCTCTTTTGATTTACATCGAAAGGACTTGGATAGTGGGATTAGCAGTGATATCAGCAAGTGTGATGGATGATAATAAGGTAGGTAGGATTATGGATCATAGTTGATTTAAACATATTGCAGGGAACTTAGATAAAATAATGAGGGGTAGTCAAGATGGGCAGATGGAATTAATATTGATAAGGTGCAGGTTATGAATGTTAGTAGAAAAAACCCTTGTATAGATACACCATACGCAATGTATCCTGAAAAAAGATCAGAAGGTGATAAAGATCATTGAGAGTGAGGTGTGAGTGCCCCAGACTAACGAACTAGGAAACAATGTATTGAGGCTAGAATAGAACAATAGAGTGTTAGGAGTCATTACCAGAAGTAGATTAAAAGTAAGAAGTGCGGGGGAAGTTATTTAAAGCTTTTATCTGGCTCGTAGTCAGACCTCACTAGACTATTCGGTTCAAGTTTTGGTCTCCACTATTACAGGATCGGATATAGCATTGTTAGAATCAGTGCAGCGAAGGATGACAAAAAATTCAAGGGATGCGGTAACTTTAGTTATAAGAAGAGATTTTGAAGCTTATTAAAGTTACACTCACGCGAGAGACGAAGAGTAAGGTGATCTGATAGAAGTTATTAAGTGGATAAAGGGATAATAAAGGAGTAGAAAATTTCTTAGGCTAATTAACCAGGTAGAACAAGAAGTAACAGTGGGTAGCCTTGACTTACAAGTGCCCTCAATTACGAGAATCCGAGTTTACGAGCAGTAGCTCGGTCGATTTTTGCTTTGAATTGCGAGGCAATATCCGAGTAGTTACGAGCGATTTCTTTTTTTTGTCTTTTTTTGTAGACGAGCGAGCTTCAATACGCCGCCGCTAGTTGGAGCAGCGAACGCCACAACAGCCTGCCAGCATCCAACGTACTCACCTCGTTCATTCACGTGGTACCTCGCTGTGGAAGCATTTCTGTGTGTTGTGCTAGCAAATGGCGGAGGGTGAGTGCAGTACGGGTTAGCGGCAGTTCCACCCAAGTGTTTCCAACATGCTGATACACAGTGGTAAAACAGTTGCACTGGCGGAATGCAAAATGTGGGCAGAGGGTGAGTGCCGTACGTTTAGGCGTCCAATTCCACCACAGGCGTTTCCCAACAGCTGATGCTGTTTAGGCATTGAAATCCCTGATTGCTGACAGGCGTATGATGTCCGTTGGTAACTCTCCCAGTCGAGGTGGAGGGAAGGAAACCAACGAAGTCGCCTCTCTCCTGCAGAAAGAGGCAAACTTTTCTGGGTTAGGTGATTCCGGCGAGGCGCTGAGGGCGCAGGTCTCCAAAAAGGTATAGGTGCCAGAACGCCTCACCACGCCGGAGTAATACAACAAGGTGTCGTCCACACACTTGTACTTCCGTGGGATGTCCTTGATCGCGTCATCAAATCTTCTGGTGTAGGCATCCGATGCTGAGCAGTGCCCCATGGGTGTTCTAGGTAGCGGCAGCAGCCCATGGAGTGGTGAAGGTGGTATAAGTATAAGGTAGTAAGCCGCCTGCTCTCTTCGTCTAGCTCAACTTGGTGGAAGCCCCAGAAAGCATCGGCCACAGTTTTGCAGGTATGTGCTGGTACTGACGACACCATGTCGAAAGGAGCCGGCGTGGTGTGTGTGTTCTCTCAGGCAGGCCGCGTTAGGCGTTGAAAATCGACAGTGCGGCGGGGCTGCCCGTTTTTCTTTTCCCCCCACCACCATCCTGGCGCACCATTCTGTGGCCTCACCCATAGGCACCGGCTCCACGACGCCCCGTCGCACGTCTTCCTCAGCTGGGCTTTGACCTCCGCCTCCCAGGCTTGGGTTACGGATGCTGGTATGTGGCAGGCGTAGGATTGCGCCCTGGGCAGCAGGTGGGATGTGATGCGGGTCCCCGCCATCACCGGTAGTGGGGACCTCTCAGTGTTTTGAAAGTGCTCGACGACAAATGTTCTGAGCAGCCACTCTTCCAGTCTTTTGACGTTCTCCTCGAGGGGGGCAAATGGATCACGTCGGGCCCTTGGGGGGACGTAGTTCGCCTGAAGCTCTAATCTGCGCCGGGCAACACACTGCAGCGCCTCCCCGCAGGCATTCGTGACAGCCACCATGCCGGCATGGTGTGGGAAGCCTGGCGGTAAAAGGCCAAGACCTTTGCAGGTGTCAAACGACAGGTAGAGACTTTGCTGAATGAAGGAAGTAAACTGGTTGTGACGTCGACGTCCATTTGTACTGAAGCTACAGACAGCAGACCCCATGCACCTGAGTTGCTTGTTAGCGACGTCCCTCAAACCGTTTACTGGCTGTAGTTTTCCCGTTGTGACCTGAGAGGCCTGGAGGCAGGGAGGGCCCGGCTACACACGCACCATGGCACCAGTGGTCAGCCATTTGGGTGAGACTGACGTTGGGGGAGCCGCCTTGGTGCGCCACCGTCACAACGCAAAGTGGGGTGGCGGGAAAGACCCTCTGGACGCAGCCACCACAGCACCAGTCACAGCAGCTGCTTTGCCTCTACAGCATCTCTTAAAATGACAAACCTTTCAGCAGCTGTGGCAGGTTGCTGAGCGTGCAGGCACTGAGCCTTTCCCTGGGGCGTGGTTCCCCACAGTTGCCGCAGGGGGCATTGCGGAAGCTGGGTTTGGAGCTTTAGTGAGCAGCGCGTGCAGCTACTTCCTGTGACTCGTCCACCTCACTGTCAGCTGAATCCTGCTCCTCGGCAGCTGCCACTATACCAGCCTGCGGCCATGGGTAGCAGCGTCCCTCACGGCCCGCTTCGAACGACACACACTTATGCCTAAGCTCTTCCACACTTGCTATGTTTAGCACAATTTTGAAACACATCACGTTTCAACACTGGGTCGTGCAACCCCACCATATGCTTACGCAAGAGCATGTATTCTGACAGGTTGTGATCAAAAAACAGGGCACTTAAACTCGCACTCAATTACCTCTAGAGCACAACGTTGGAAGAACTTTTTCATGTGTTTTCCCACTGACTGCTTGCTGGTGAAGAAGTGCTCCCACATCACAGCCTGGTTAGCAGACTCCAGCACTATCCCGGCAATGGCGTCTAACGCTTCTCTAGGCGAGAGTTGTTCCCACCGATCTGCTGAATATCTTGCATCAATGGCATGCTTGAGCGAGGAGATGCAGTTGAGACGAATATGCAGCGTCGCTGCATTGTCTGGCCACCCGGCGAGGGCCACCCAGGACTCTACAGACCGCCTCCACATGCGAAACTCTGCTGCAGTCATTTCCATCTCACACTTCTCAGGAGTGACAGAGGCAGGCGTCCTTGTAACAGTAGGAGCCCGGGTGCCGTGAACCAGGCTGGCCGTCCCGGCCAACATGTCTTGCAATGCCCGCTGCGTAGGTGAGGTATGACGGGCCGGCTGGCGCCGCCAGTGTGGAGTGGAGAGTCTGGGCCTCTGGCTTGCCATTGTGGTTGAGTAGCCATTCTGTGTACCCTCTGTGCTATGCCGAGGTAGGATATCCTACTCACTATGCGCCATGTGAGAGGTTCCAAGGAAACACAGTCTTTCCTTTGAGTTTAATAACTGAGCGGTACATCCTATCGCTAGTGTTGTCTACAAAGCACTGCCGTGCTTCCCGCCCTGGTACACCCAGAGGGGAGGGAAGCGCACCTCCCTACTACAATGTTGCCAGCTCACTACGGTGGTGCCAAATAATCCCACACTCCTCCTTTGTGAATTGGCACAATATTTGCTCTTTTCCAATCAAGCGGGACTCTGCTCTCCTTAAGTGAACTCTCAATTACACTATGTAACTTTTCTGCTAGTTGGTTACTGCACTCTTTCATTATCCAATTCGACACTCCATCTGGACCCGGGGCTTTTCTCACATCTTGACTTTCCATTAGCCTTTTTACTTCTATTACGTCTACTTTTATGTCTTCCATTATATTTTCTTTTGCTATTATATATTTCGTTTTAAATTCACTTTCTCCTGTAAATACAGTCTGTAAGCACTTATTCATCACCGCAGCCTGTTGTAATGCATCTTCGTACACTATGCCTTCTACCTTCAGCTTATCTATCCCTTCCTTCTTTTCATTTTTCCATTTGTCAGTCAGTTTTTAACTCCTAACATATATATTAAATTGCATAACTATTACTAGTGAATTACACCTAATTATCAAACAAGGGTCACACGTATTATAACTTCCATACAGGATATGTACATGTAATTAACATCAAAAGAATCAGTGTATTTTTAGAAACATTATAAACATATAATTATATATCTATGTAATGTATATATAATTATACGTTTATCTTTCCTCCTCTGTTTCACCGTGAGACCCATTTAACACCTTGCATTATCAAAGTATGTCACAGGACAAATGCCTAGTTGTCAGCAGAACAGTTATAGTTGT
>JACEEZ010022303.1:0-2500 GCA_016584305.1 Chionoecetes opilio
CTCTATCTCTCTCTCTCTCTCTCTCTCTCTCTCGCTCTCTTCTCTCATCTCTCTCTCTCTCTTCTACTCTCTTCTCTATCTCTCTCTCTCCTCACGTAATAAGAAAATACACAAAAAAAAGTATACCCGAACTAAATAACACTTCTCTTAAAGGGGGAAATCTCTGTCCATTCAGTCTGGCCGTCGCTGGAAATGTCTTTGAAACTAGATTTATTATACTCTTTCCCTCCTTCTCTACCAACACAAACATGCTCTCTCTCTCTCTCTCTCTCTCTCTCTTCTCTCTCTCTCTCTCTCTCTCTCTCTCTCTCTCTCTCTCTCTCTCTCTCGCTGAGGTCAAACGGTATTCCCTTAAGGCGAGTACGTGAGTAACTGGCAAAACAAATATTAAAGGAGAGAGAGAGAGGAGAGAGGAGAGAGAGGAGAGAGAGAGAGAGAGAGGAGGAGAGAGAGAGAGAGTGAGAGAGAGAGAGAGAGAGAGAGAGAGAGAGAGAGAGAGAGAGGAGAGAGAGAGAGAGAGAGAGAGAGAGAGCGAGAGAGAGAGAGAGAGAGAGAGAGAGAGAGAGAGAGAGGAGAGGAGAGGAGAGAGAGAGAGAGAGAGAGAGACTTTTATGGCCATTTTTCACACGAATACTTTATATCATGCCTTTCTTAATACAAAACCCATCACCACCACCACCACCACCACCACCACCACCACTGCCCTCCCTTCACACCACCATCACCACCACTGCCCCCCCCTTCACACCACCATTACCACCACCAACAACAAGAATAATAACAACAACACAACCACACCTCCAACACCCAACCTACCACTACCGCAATTCGCCACAATTATCCCCACCACCACCACACTACTACTAAGTATTCTTAAGTAGACTTTAATACTGCAACTCCACCTTTGTGTTTTTGCCGGCACCTGTCACTAAGTTTTCCCCACAAACTCGTCAAGACTATCAGGCGTGCTGTCCTAGATAAGATAATAATTAGGAAAGGAGCTCTTTAAAACTGTTTCCTTATTCAAAGAGCTCGCTATACTCAGCCTTGCCATACCAATGTGTTGCTTATTATAATGTTTGAGATATTGGACAAATAAAATCTCTTGACTTTGACAATCAGGCGCACTTCCAAAGAGACCACGAAACTGAAATATTTCCTTTTGAGATGAAGAAAAGACAATCCCAAAAAGCCAATTGGTGTCACTATAAAAATTCAGCCTGCGCCACCAACAGGCGAGGGCCAACCATCACGACCCTCCAGAATGTGCAGGGCCAACCAACCTCACCTGAGCCCTCAAGGAAGAACATAATAGCCTACACGCGCTAAAGGCTTCAACGTATATATATAAAATAAACATAAAACCCTAAAAAGAGAGACAGTTTCGGGAAGAAAGGAAACACAGTTGTACATAAGAACATAAGAAGAACATAAGAAAATAAGGAAGCTACAAGAGGCCGTGAGACCTACACGTGGTTGTTCCTGTTACTTAACTCTACCTACATCCACCTCTCTTCCCCATCCATGAATTTATCCAGCCTCCTCTTAAAGACCCCTATAGACTCCACATTAACCACCTGACGACTGAGTCCATTCCAATCATTTACCACGCTATTTGTGAACCAGTTTCTCCCTATTTCCTTTTTAAATCTACGCTTTTCCAGCTTGAAAGTTGTCATGAAGGTCAGGGATGAGAGGTCTGTCAGAGAGAGTGATGGTGAACAACTGGTTGCTGGGCAGAACTGATAGTGATAGTGATTAGTGACTAGTATAAGGACCAGTCAGGCTTCAAGATAGGGAGCATTAAGAATATAGCCTTTAGCCTGTAAGTTACTATACGCCAATGTAATGTTGAATGTAACTTCTCTGCAAACTATGCTACCTAATATAAATAAATAAATAAATAATAAACGGTGGAGGGACAGGGAACTCCCACTGACATCTGGCACCAAGCACCCCACCACAACTATGGGTTTTATAGTGTAGAGGGCGCCACACTCCCTTAAACCGCAGGCCCAGCTAACTATACTCTGGGTTTTTTACGAGCCGAAAATCCTGCCCCCTTGCTGCTTACTGACTGATATTTGATGCCAGGAGAAGGGAATATTACCCTTCTTCTTAATTTCAGTTGTATTTTATCATAGTTAACCATATTATCAGGTAAACATAGGGATAACTTTAAGCATGAGACTTTAAGAGAGAATGGAATTTTCGCCTTGTTAAAAAAATTGACTATAGTGCTTGCATGATCCAGCTATCAAGAACCCTGGAACTCCCGCCATTGCCTCTGAAGAGATCATCTGCCTGCAGTCCAATCCACCACTGCTGCTGCCCAAAAGCTTCATTATAACCCTGGTACGGGAGATTATCTAGGCATGCCCAATTCCCCGAGGTAAAATATGTTCACCTGCATACCGGTAAAAACTCTTTTCTGGGAGGGGTGGGAGGAGGAGGAGGCGGAGGAGGAGGAGGAAGAGGAAGAAGAAGAAGAAGATGAAGA
>JACEEZ010022303.1:12099-42299 GCA_016584305.1 Chionoecetes opilio
CCCGTGTGGGAGCGTGTTTTATAGTGACGCCTGTGATTAGAGGCTCAAGCCGCCCCCTTGTGTCCTCCGATGCACTCGTAATCGAAGGTAGAGTTGATGGGCAGCATGTGGGTGTTCGTAGGCCACTCTGCTGTTGCAGAAACAAATTAAGTGGATTTTGGTTCTCTGGAAACCTGGTTCTCATCGGAGATCGAACTCGGTCAACGAGAACGCCACTCGGAGACGCTAACCACTCTGCTACCACATCCCCATTAAGAAATTTTTGATATATTTTCCTTAGAGTAATTTTCTGGATCACCTGCAATATTTTCCAGTCTTCCTCCCATCACTTCCTCCTCTCCTTACCATCACCTCCTCCTCCTCCTCCTCCTCACTGAATGGATAAGTCAATGATGGATCAGCTCTCCTCCTCCTCCTCCTCCTCTCCTAATTCTTTTGTGGAAGAATGTATGAGAGTGGCTGCCGAGGGAAGGAAGATGAAGCGGCTTCCATCAGCTTGATCAAAACATTGCCATCAACACCACCACCACTACACCACCATCACATCATCACCACCACATCATCAAACACCACCACGACACACTGCCATCACCACCATCACTACCACCACCACATCATCACAATCACCACCACGATATACTACCACCACCATCACAAACATCACCACCACACAACCCCCACCATATCCACAACGTCCACCACCACAAAATACAACACCACCAAGACTACCACTACCACAACCATACCACCACACCATCACCACCAGGCATCATTACCACCATATCACCACCGCAACCTTCACCACCACCACGATCACGATACACTACCACCACCACATCATCATCATCACCACAACCATCTCCTCAACGCATCATCACCACCACCATATCCAACACCACCATCATCACCACCACCACCACATCATCACCACAACCATCTCCACAACGCATCATCACCACCACCATATCCAACACCACTACCAACACCACTACCAACACCACTGCCATCACCACCACCATGTCCACAGCGCATCATCACCACCACCATATCCAACACCACTACCACAACCACAACCTCCACCATCACAACTACCATCACAACCACCATCACCACCAAGACACAATATAACACGATAGTTATAACCTTTGATAGAACATAATAACAACACGATAAAAAGTATACTCCAATACTCTGCCGCGAACTTATGGAATAAAAACCTCAAATGGCGAAGCGATGAATAACAGTGTTAAAAAAATAAACCCGTGGGAGTTTTAAGAAAGGAAATGAAAATGGGTGGAAATGAATATTGAAGGGATTTGATTATAGAGAAAAAAAAAGAAAAAAAGTATATTTTAATAAGTAAAAAGTAATACAACCATATATTAGTCGCGTTCATATTCTGAGGGACGAATATATAAGGAGATACTTTTTTATGATGAAATAAGTATAATTATATATCTATTGTCTAATTGTATAGTGAAGCGATTTGGATAAAGTTTTGAAATAGATAAGAAATAGTAAAAAGAAGAGATGGTAAAGGTAGTGATAGGAGGTAAAAGAGAAGGAATAGGAGGAGGAGCAGGAGGAGGATAATGAGGGATAAAAAAAGCTTGGAGAAATTAACGTGATATAATGTGTGTTCGTTTGTGTGTGTGTGTGTATGTGTGTGTGTATGTGTGTGTGTATGTGTGTGGTGTGGTGTATGTAGAGGAGAGAGAGAAGGAGAGAGGAGAGAGAGAGAGAGAGGAGAGAGAAGAGAGAGAGAGAGAGAGAGAGAAGAGAGAGAGAGAGAGAGAGAGAGGGAGAGAGAAGAGGAGAGGAGAGAGAGGAGAGAGTAGAGAGAGAGAGAGAGAGAGAGAGAGAGAGAGATAGAGAGAGAGAAGAGAGAGAGAGAGAGAGAGAGAGAGAGAGAGAGAGAGAGAGAGAGAGAGAGAGAGGAGAGGAGAGAGAGAGAGAGAGAGAGAGAGAGAGAGGAGAGAGAGAGAGAGAGAGAGAGAGAGAGAGAGAGAGAGAGAGAGAGGAGGAGAGAGAGAGAGAGAGAGAGAGAGGAGAGAGAGAGAGAGAAGAGAGAGAGAGAAGAGAGAGAGAGAGAGAGAGAGAGAGAGGAGAGAGAGAGAGAGAGAGAGAGAGAGAGAGAGGAGGGGGGGGGGGAACTAAACCAAAAATACAATCCCAAAAAATTAACAGAACGAATAGAAACGCAGAAAGTAAAACGTAAAGAAAAACCTCCGAAACTCAATCAAGAATATGAAAAAAACTGCAAATGAAAAAGAAAGATACGAAAAATATGCAAATCTGGGACGACACAGATAGAGAAAAAGTCGGATTAGATTCCACCAAAAAACTGCACACAGACTACACTGGAGCTTCACCAATCAAATCCAACATAAAAACTGGATACTTCATCTAACTGCAAGAGTTATTGGATTAAGAAGAGGAGGCGTAGGAAAGGAGAAGAGAAAAGAGATCAAAGAAGAAGAGGAGGAGGAGGATTACATAGGATTACATAGGAATAACAGACACCAGGAGACCTATTGGTCCATAGCGAGGGTATCTGCTGAACTACATACTACTAACTATCAACTACTTGTAAGAAAACAGTTGGAAAAGGATACCATGTCCCTAAAGAAGATAGGAACATGGACGTTTCATAGTGCAGAATGATAGGGTATGAAAAATACTAACTACAACTACCACTACCACTACAACTAATCGATCCGGGGGACTAAATATGAATTCGCAGGGCACTATCAATACCCATTTACTTTACAGTGCGCGTCAAGTCTGTTTTTAAATGTACTTATTGTGCTGGCTTCGACAACATTTGCTGGTAACTTGTTCCATCGTTCAACGACTCTAACATTAAAATAATTTTTACGGAGATCTGTGATGCAACGTTGACCGTTTAGTTTTAAACCATTATTTCTTGTTATCACTTGAGGACAAAGCTCGAATAGGTTCTCCTATTTAATGACATCAAATCCTTTTAGGATCTTAAAGGTTTCTATCAAGTCCCCACAGATTCTACGATCCTTTAAGGAAAACATATTAAGTTTCCGCAGTCTCTCTTCATAAGATGAATTTCGCAGGGATGGAATTTGTTTGGTTGCTCTTCTTTGCACTGATTCCAATTTGGCTTAATCTTTTACGAAACAGGGCGACCAGAATTGAACGGCATATTCTAAGTGCGGCCTAACCAAGGACGTGTATAATTGTGTCATTACTTTCGGAGTTTTATGTTCAAAGTTGCGTTTAATGAAGCCCAACATCATATTCGCCTTTTTACTGGCAGCTAGGCAATGCGGACTGGTTTTAAGATCGTTGCTGATGATGACACTTAAATCCTTTTCCTGCTGTACTTCAATTAGCGATTTATTTTGCATTTGATAGTTATATTTGAGGTTATCGTTGCCTATATGCATTACTTTACATTTATCGGAATTGAATTTTAATAGCCTTTAATACTCCAATCTGATAGTTTGTCGAGATCACGTTGTATGAGTTCGCAGTTTTCTCTAGTATATGCTTTACCGACTAATTTGGTGTCATCTGCAAATTTCGATATTTTAGATACAAGTCCGCAGTCCAGATCATTGATGCCCTGAAGCACCCCACTAGTAACATCTAACCAATCAGATGCCTCGCCATTTATTACTACCCGTTGTTTGCGATTTGAAAGCCAATCGCCAGTCCATGAACATAATTGCTCTCCTAAGCCATGTGCCCTTAGCTTGGTCAACAGTCGCTTATGGGGAACTGTATCGAAGGCTTTCTGAAAATCAAGGTATATTACATCCGAGGGAGTTTTAGCGTCCCAGTTTGAATAAATGACATTAAAAAAATCTAGTAGGTTTGTTAAGCAGGATCTCTAATTTCGAAATCCATGCTGGGAGTTTAGTATTGAGTTATTTTCATCGAGGAAAGACACTATTTTATCCCGCAATATTTTCTCAAATACTTTAACAATCATGGACGTTAGACTAATTGGGCGATAATTATAATTACTTGCGAGGCTCTTACTCCCTTTCTTGAATATCGGTGTAACATTAGCTAATTTCCACATACTAGGAACATTTTTGTCCATTAGCGATTTATTGAGAATAATCTTTAATGGGAGCGAAAGTTGACTGTGACATTCGCGAAGTAGTCGCGGCGAGATTTCGTCCACCCCCACGGATTTTGCTGGGTCAAGTTTCTGCAAATACTTTGATATTTCGTCTACTGTTATCTCTCCTATTACCAGTCTATCCCTTTCGAGTCCAGCATACATATTTACTGGTTCTTGTAATGGAGCTTCGTCTTCTTTAATAAATACCGCATTAAAGTATTCATTGAGTAGGAACGCCATACGCTTATTATCATTTACCAAGATGAAATTTTTATCTTTCAGTGGCCCAATACTTGTTTTGACGTTTTTCTTTCTTCGAACGTATTGAAAGAACCTTTTTGGGTTTTATTTGGATTCCTTTGCAATTTTTTCTTCATACTCGCGCATTTTAGACTTAATTAGTCCTTTGCAACGACGTTTTACGTCATTGTATTCTCTAGAATCGCAGTCTGCATTTGATCGTTTGTAAACTTTATACGCTCGGCGCTTTCTGCCAATGATTTGTTGGATCTCATTATTCATCCAACTGGGTCTGTTTATGTTATTCAAACGTTTTCTTACCATGGGAACATGTTTTTCCACCACCGATTGGAGTTTATTTGTGAATACATTACACGTTTTCGGGTTTTTACCATTTAGTAGGTCAATCCATTCACTTCGCTTAGTACCCTGCTGATCTTCGTGAAATCTGCTTTATTATAATTTGGGACTAGTAACCGATTTTCTGTGATGTCTACATTGCAATTTATGCCGCATCTGATTAGCCTGTGATCACTGTTTGCCAAATGTTCACCTATATCGCAGTAATCAATCAGATCAATGTCGGTAGTGAAAACTAAATCTAGGATACTATGAGGAGGAGGAGGAGGAGGAGGAGGAGGAGGAGGAGGAGTACATAGGAATACATAGGAATAACAGACACCAGGAGACCTATTGGTCTATAATGAGTATGTCTGCTGAACTACATACTACTAACTATCAACTACAAGTAATAGGACAGTTGGAAAGGGATACCATGTCCCTAAAGAAGATAAGAACATGGAAGTTTCGTAGTGAAGAATGATAGGATATGAAGTATGCTAACTACAACTATCACTAACACTGATCGATCCGGGGGACTGTAATATAAATTAGGAGGAGGAGGAGGAGGAGGAGGAGAGGAGGAGGAGGAGGAGGAGGAGGAGGAATACAGAGGAGAAATCAAACAGCAACATACCAATTGATTCTAAAGAGGCTATGTGTGTGTGTGGGGTGTGTGTGTGTGTGTGTGTGGTGTGTGTGTGTGGGGTTTTTGTGTGTGTTGGTGTGGTTGGTGTGGGGTGTGTTAAAAAAAAAAAAAAAGTAACAAAAATCCCCTTGTTGCCGTCCCTATAAATAAAAAACTTGTTGATAAATAAACGGTGTTCTAAAATGCTCTCTGATTTTCGGAAGGGAAATAATAAATTGATAAGCCCTGTTGCCCGTGCTTTTAAAATATAACTGAAAAAAGACTAGATTTAATATGCATGAGCGTATAATCAAGTCCAGTTTTGAATCTTTATTTAATTTTCCTGAAAATTATAACCATTTTTCTCTTGAAATATTTTTTCCAAAAAATCTGCACTGACGGGCATTAGACGAGGGCCGAAATTGTATGGATTTATTGCCTTTATACTATAGGACTTTTGGGTTTACCTGTACCGTCATAAACTATGTCCCACTGCCAATTCGCCGGGTGAATTTTAAAAGCAATATTACAATTTTTAGCACCCTACAACCTTTTATGGCACTAAAAAAACAGGCACTAATATAAACTACTGTGCTGCCTTTTTAGTGGCACATACAAATTTATGCTGCATAAAAATTAAAATTTTATGTACAAGCACATTTTAAATGTGGGTCTTACTATAAAAAACCCATCGTTTCCTCCGACAAAATCCCCCCCAAAAAAAAAGTCAACTCTAGATACTTATGGGGTGGTAGTGGGTTGAAATCGCTGTAGGCTTTTTTAAATACGCCTGTCCTGTGATCCGAAGGGGGCAGCGCTTGATCGGGGCCGCCCGTGAAGGACAGAGCGGGGGGGGGTTTGGGGCTGTGTTTTTGTTTGGCGTCAGTATTTTTTCAAAAACCCATTTACTTGACGCGGGGGGATAATCATTTTCGTATTTAACCCCTCTTTGATTTAAAAAACTTATAGTACAAAAAGAAAGTATGTAAAAATCTCTTCATTTAATCAAGAAAAGAATGTTATTCTCTTGAGGGCCCCGGATGTACGGAATCTCCGGGGGGCCCGAGTCCCCCGCTACCAAAATCTAGCCCGTGTATAAATTCCCCGGGGGCTAGGGAAAACACAGCAGCGGCCACCAAAATACACGTTCACCTCTTTATGGGCGACGGTGGCCGCCACATTAGTGCAAATTTTTAAAAGGGGGGGCGCCAATGACGTCGCTCTAAAATTTAAAGGCAATGCTTTAAAAACCACTGGGAATTTTAAATTTATATTATCCCAGTCTTATCATTTTTTTAAATTTTCTTAATTTACCCATTACCATTATAATTATTAATATATTACATTCCCACGCACCCCCCCATGACGAACGGACAATAACTCCCACTAAGGGGGGGGAAAAAAACCACCACTCTCCCAAATTATTAGAGGGTGGTTGGGGGATAATTTCCCACGGGGGGGAATATTGGGGAGGAATTTTATGTTCATGTGATTCAAGGTGGGTTTTTGTGGGCGAATTTTTAACTACCAAATTGCTGGTTATGAGAGCGGAGGTGAGGGGGTTTTTCGGCGTTATACAAATAACAGCCGTTTTAACTACCATACCCGGTAGTGATGCGTCAGGGTTACTTTGTTAATTTGGTGGTTGAAATTTATACGCCTTGCTACGTGTCTTTTTAGGCCGTGGGCCTACCACCACTTGGATTTTATAAATTTTTCAAGAAACCCAAGTTTTTTTTGGGGGACGTAAATGGAAAAAAATATTTTATTTGACAGTTTTTAAACTAAATCAGGGCAAAATTAGCTAAGAATTCATTTTTTTTTTATCAGAAAAATTTAGAAAGCTCATACGAATTTATAATAAAATGTGAGGACGCAATTAAGGAATTTCCCTATTGATTATATTAATTTAAAACGGGTTTTCCCATTGTTAAATGAGAAATGGAATAAATATGGGGTTTGGTTTACTCCCAATATGAAGTTCAATTAAGAAAGCTGGGGAAAAAGGGAAATTATTCACCATTGCATGACTAATCTTTGAACACAAATGTAAAAGATATTCGAAAAAGAAATTTAAATACGAGGGATTACTGGAGTGTGTTTCATATCCCATCAACAGCAAAAAGGGCTTTTTAAAAACCAAAAATTTTTGAAAGGTAATCCCTAGGAAAACCCCCCCCCACAGGAGACCCAAAATTTTTTACACCTAGGGTAATCAGCTATATTACCCAACCCTTAGAGTTTAAAGTCCCCTTTTGGTGGGTTTTTAAATCCTGCGCCTTTTTACCCAAAAAAAAAACAGCCTGTAATTAATATTAAAACTTTCTCGGGGGGCCTCCCAGAAAAACCACTTAGACCTACCCCAAAAAAATAGTTTAAAATCTCAAATTCCGGGGCGACTTTAGTGAAGTACAATAATAAATTTTTGTCTTATGTAGGGGGAACACCCCCCTCCCCAGTAATATCTATTCAATTTTTTTCCCACGAGAGTTAAAAGGGTTTAATGCGCCTTGGTTTTTTCCTAACCTGTCTCCGGGGTTAAACTTTGGTTTCAAGCATGCCCTAAAAGGGCTTAAGAACTTGTGGGAAATGTAAGAAAATTCTTTTTCAAAAACACGCTCTTTGTCCTAACAGGGATAAAAATTTCCTCGGGGCCCCTACAGTATTTTAAAATGGCAGTCACAATAAGAGTATTTTCGCAGCTTTTCCTACTGCCTAATTGAATTTTAGCCATAAGGGAAAATTTTTTCCATAGTAAAGAAAAATTTTTTGAAGTGGTGCAAAACGACCCTTCTGCGGGGGAATATTTTAATTTTTAAAACAAACCCAAAAATTAAAAAATTTAATTTAGCCATACCCAGATTTTTTTTGCCAAAATAAAGGTTTAAAACCTTTTGACATAGTTCAACCCTATTTCCAATTGGGAAAGATTTTAAATGTAGGGTATTTGGTGTAGAAATTAAAATAATTTTGGTATTTTTTTTAAACTGTTAAGGGGTAAAAGACACAGCTAAAAATGCTAGGGCAAATGGGTAAACCCTGTTAAAATTTCCCCTTCGAGGACTTTTATGGTCCCTTCCAATTAAAAAATGGGAGCTGATTTTTTCGGGCTTACCTAAGGAAGGTAAATCAAAATCATAAGGGTCTCTATTTTTACCAGTGCGGGTTTGGAAAGGTTTAAAATTGGGCCCCATCCCACATACCCCCAACAAACGGGAAGGAGGTTTTCCTATCATGAACAACCCTTTTAAATTTACCAAAACGGGCCCCCCTTTTTCTTGCTAAAACCAATGGGTGAGGTTTTAAAAGGAAAGGGGTTTATTCCAGTTCAAAATGAATATATTGCCGCAAAATAAAAATCCTAATAATAATGGGTCGCAGGAAATACCCCCCAAAATTTAACACAGGATTAAGTTTAAAGGCCCTACCGGCTGAAAGAGTTTAATAAAAATCCCAATCAATTTTTTCCCTTCGCCCGATATATCGTAGATATAATAAGGGGAACCCGAATTTATTCCAGATCCTGTGATTTGAATAGAAAAGGGGTTTTTCCCTTAATTTTTGCAAAAATAATCCCAAAACCCACTAAAATAGCTTTTTAATCCATTAAAAGGGATAGCTCTGTCCCTTTTAAAATTTTTAAAACAGAAAAAATCAAAAGCAGGTATTTTTCCCGAGGAATAAACAGCTCTGGGCCCCCAGCCAGCCCCCCCATAGGAACAAAAATTTACCAAATTAAATTTGGGGCTGTACCTTTTACAGGGGGGCATAATTAGGTGTTGAGAAACGAAATTTGAAAGCTGATCCCTTTCCCAAATTTCCCCCTGCCATCCCCTACTAAATTTAAAAAAGCCATCCCTTTACTAAATTGTTGGGGGAAAAAAAATTATAGGAACTCATTAAAATGGCGGAATGGGTACATATTAGCCGATATCAAAGGGGTAAAATTTTTTTACATAAAGGTAGACCGGCCAAGTATTACCTAAAAACTTTCATTAAATTTAAAAAGATTTTGAAAGGGGAAATAGTCTCCTATCTAGGTCCCCCGGGAAATTCCCGCTGATAGAGAGATTTCCCAAAAACCCCAAATTTAGGTCAATGGTGAACTATACAGGGGATATTTTTAAAATCAGGCGAAAATTTTCCCCCCGATCAAGTATATGTCTGCATATTCATTTGTACCCCTATCAGAAACTATAAAATTTTCAAAAAAGCCAAGGACCCAAAATGCCAAAACCCCTATTTAAAAAAGTTTCCCGGCTATGTGGCCTGGGGTATGACATGAAGTTGGGAAATTCAGTTTTCGCCCCCCCCCAGGTGGAATTAAACCACCAACCCCCCTTCATAATTGGTAGAGTGGTGGTTTTTTTTCCCCTCCCCCCTAGGGGGAGTTATTGTTACTCCCTCATAAAGGGGGGTTTCGGGGGGGAATGTATATATATATAATTACAATGGTAAGGGTTTTAAATTTAAAGGGAATTTAAGTAAATGAAAGTCCCGGGAAAAATATAAATTAAAATTCCCCGTGGTTTTAAGCATTTGCCCCCTTTAATTTTGGGGCAACCCGGGCATTTGGGTGCCTTCCCTTTAAAATTTTCAATAATTGTGGCGGTCCCCCCCGTCGCCCATAAAGAGGTGACACGTGTATTTGTGGTGGCCGCTGCTGTGTTATCCTAGCCACCGGGAAATTTTACACGTGGCTAGATAATTTTGGGAAACGGGGGACTCGCGGCCCCCCGGGGATTCAGTCACCCCTAAAACCCCCCGTTAGAGAACAACATCCTTATTTAAAAACGTGCTTGTATATAGACTCTTTGCCATATGTTTAAAACAAAACGTGTTAAATACGACACACTGAATAAATTTGCCGCGCGTTCCCAGATAACTGGGTTATGAAAATCCCCCCGACGCCAAGCAAAGAACCGCCTCCACCCTCCGCTTTTGTCCCTTTACGGGCGGCCTCGATCAAGCGCTGACCCCTCGTTATCAAGGACAAGGCAGTTTTATAAAAGCCTACAGCGATTTTTTAAACCCCCCTACCAAACCCAAAAAGTATCCTAGTTGTTGATTAGCTGGGGTATTGTGTCCCGGGGTGAGATAGAAAGAAAAGGGTTTTTTTTTAGGGAAAAACTCCAAAATTTAAAATATGTGCTTGTAGATCAATTTTTTTAGTGATGCTAAAAATTGTATTTTTTATTTTGGGGCCTGGCGCCCTTAGTGGGAAATGGCGACAATAGTGTTGCTGACAAAACTTAAATTTTCATTTTCAAGGCACTTAAATATTTGTCCCAAAATATATTCAAATAGCATATTTGAGGTTTTTTTACATCATTTCTTTTCACGATTCCAAAATAAAATCTTATCGGGAATTGGGGGGTTTTTGGTAAAGTAAAAAAATTATAGATTTTTTGAAAAAATTTTTATTCTTTAATTTTATCAAAATTATTTAAGAAATTTTTTTTAATTTTGGGGCAGGGTGTTTTTGGGTTTTCCCACCCTTTATAGGGGGGTTGAACAAAATACTCGTGGTTATTTCCCCTTTAATATAGAATCCCTTAAACTCTCAAAATCATCTCTACAAGCCCCCAACGGATTCTACCCCATTCTTAAAAAACGGAAAAACAATTTTGTTTTTTGCAATTCTCTTCATAAGACAAGTTTCCAGCGACGGGAATTTAATTTTTGGGTTTGTGTGGTTTTTTCTTTATATATTCTCAAAAAACACGTCAAACAAAACAATTTTTTCATCATCAGTTTTAATATCCCTAAGGTATGTTGAGGGGGAAATATAATTCACCCTTCATATATAATTTAAAAGATTCATTTTTTCCCCCTTACTGCAGAAAGGTATTTCTCATTTATTAAATACCGAACCCCAATCGTCATTACTATCAAAGCCCAACACCTGTTTGAAAAATGCAGAGAAGGATGACCCAAAATTTAATTTCAAAAGGGGTGCGTAAAATTTAGTTATGAGAGGAGATTGAAAAATTAAATTTAAAAATTTCATTTACTCGAGAGACGAAAAATTTAAAGGGGGATTGATAGGTTTTTAAGTTGGGTAAAGGGGGTTTAATTTAAAAGGGGAGGGAAAGGGAAAAAATTTTTAAGGCTTTTAAAAAAACCCGGGTAGAACAAAAAATAACGGATTTAAAAACTGGAAAAAACGTAGATTTAGAAAGGAAAAAGGGGAAAAAAATGATTCACAAATGGGTGGTGAAATTTAGTGGGAAAGGTTTCAGGAGACAGGGATTTTGTGCGGAGTCCCCCTTTGGGAGCTTTAAAGGGGAGGGATAGGTTTTATGGTGGGGAAGAAAGGGGGGATGTAGGTAGGGTTTGGTTAAGGAAACACCAAGTGGTTTTGGGGGGCCCCCGCGGCCTCTTGTAGCTTTTATTTTTTATGTTTTTATGTTCTTAAAAATAAAAACAAACTTAAACTGCCATTTCCTTTTTCTCAACTAGCTAATCGATCCCAGTAAAAGGTTTCTCTGTCAAGCCTGTTACTGTACTGGCAATTTTCTGTCGTTACAAATCTTGATATTTTACAGAGAAAGTTGCATTAACATAATAGTGTGAGACTGAACAAGGCCAGAAAGAGATTAGGAGGAGGAGGAGGAAAAGAGGAAGAGGAAGAGGAAGAGGAAGAGGGAAAGGAAGAGAGGAAGAAGGAGGAGGAGGAGGAGGAGGAGGAGGAGGAGGAAGGGGAAAGAGGAAGGGGAAAGAGGAAGAGGAGAGGAAGAGGAAGAGGAGGAGGAGGAGGAGGAGGAGGAGGAGGAGGAGGGGGAGGAGAAGGAGAAGGAATGCAAGATGGGGAGGAAAAATTATGTGAAAAAAAACAAATGAAAGGACAAAAACGATACGCTGTCTCAAAAAGAGAAGAAGAAGGAGAGGAGAGAGAGGGGAGGAGAGGGGAGAGAGAGAGAGAGAGAGAGAGAAGAGAGAAGAGAGAGACACTCACAGAGAACTCAAGGAGAGGAGACGAAAAGAGAGAGAGGGGATAGTAAGATAAGAACTTGCTTTTAGACCTTGAAAGTACCAATTTCCCAAGGTATTGACTTACCAAGCGCACCACGCCAGGAGAATTTGGTGGGCTCGAACGCTGACCAAAAGCAGGGACTGACGCGAGCCGAGAGCTCAAACCAACGGGGGCACTTGACGGGGTTGGGAGAGAGAGAGAGGAGAGAGAGACGAAAAGAGAGACGAGAGAGAGAGAGAGACGAGAGAGGAGAGGAGAGAGAGAGAGGGGGGGTGGGGGAAGAGGTGATGGGTAGGGCAAGTTCGGGGCCGCGGGGGAGAAAGGAAGAAGAAAAAAAATTCAGGATTTACTTGGAACACCAAAATGAAGACAAAACGGTTCGTTTCGCAAATCGAAGCTTCGGAAATGAAGTAAAATAAACGAGCGAATAAAGAGTCACCTCCACTGCATCCCGCTGTGCGTGTGTGTGTGTGTGTGTGGAATCATTTCTTGTGTAGTAGGTTAAATTCAAGGACACGGTGGATGCAAGAGAGATAGAGAGAGATAGAGAGAGAGAGAGGGGGGAGAGAGAGAGGAAGAGAGAGAGAGGGGAGAGATGAGAGAGAGAGAGAGAAAAGAGAGCAGAGAATCAAAGACCTAAGCGCGCAGAGATTATTCAAGCACACAACCTCCTCTCTCTCTCTCTCTATCTCTCTCTCTCTCTTTTCCCCTTCTCTCTCTCTCTCTCTCTCTCTCTTCTCTTGTTTGCAATTCACAAGCGGCTGTTGACTTGCATGAATAAAATAACTTAAGTTTTCTTTTTCCGGCATTTCAGTCTTATGGGAGAAAGATTCACTTCGAGCCCAAATCTGTCTCTCTCTCTCTCTCTCTCTCTCTCTCCTAGCTCCCTAACCCCTTCACAAACTATCCAACCCGACCTGTCAAGCTAATTAAGGACCCGGTGAGTCTCATTACCTTGATTGACAGTGGAGGATTAGGAGGAGCAATATTAATCAAGGTATCCAGTATAGGACTCTGAATTGTATCAGGCACGACATGGAGTTAGAATAAAGGGAGAAAGGGCCCAAGCGCGGAAAAAGTGAGGTCATTCTGGTCGGCCGGCGGCCATTCAAAGGGAAAGGCAGAAAGGCTGGTGGTATAGAAGCCGCTCCCTTGCCCTGACCTGACTTAGCTGACTATGCACCAAACTTGACCCCACCCTGGCTGTTTCCCTTTATTCATTCATTCAGCATGGAAAAATGCAAATTTTATGGATATATTGACATGGGGACTGAAATGGATGACGATAGTCTCCATTAGCTAATGAGGCTCTCACATTCATGGTTGTGTCAGTGAATGGCATGTGGAAGTTGGATATTTCCTAATTGTAGGACTTAATGCGCGGGGAGAGCTAATTAAGTCACGAAATGTTTAAAAAGCTGCATCTGCAAGCGTCACAGTTATTTCTTTAACTTGTGATGGCGCAGCACCCAATATAGCCATGATTAGTAATCTTGGGGTAGTTTTGCATTTGACACTTTTGAATCAGCTTTTAAACACCCAGTGACAGAGCAGCCAGTGTTTTGGCTTCTAGAAATTAAAATCTAGATCCTTGTCACATGTTGAAACTTGTGAGGATCTGTTTTGGTGATAAGTAAATATTGGTCCGATGAGAGTGGAAATTTTGGTGAAGTGGGACTTCATTGAAAGGTGCATAAAACCTTTCAACACCACGAACAGCTTCATTTTGGGAATATACTGAGAGCGGGCACATGTTGCGTGGAGAAGAAAAAGTTCTGTTAAATTAGCAGCACAGTTACTCAGTTGAATTCAGTTGCAATTCATTGAAATTTTGTCTGCGGGAACAAATTTTTCATTTTGAGACTGTGAAGCTACAATATATTTCATTATGATGTTAACACTTTTTTTTGACGTTTAAAGGGAAATTTCCAGGAATTGAATGCAAGTGGCAACAAGTCTCTAATGCAAAAAGGGAAAAATTTAGAAATGTAAAGATTTTTTGGTGAAAGCAGAAAAGTTGATATTCAATCAATCAATCATTTGGGGGCATACGCCGGGGGGCGCGTCGCCTCACCCACCCTACGACGCCACTCCGGGGGTCACCACGCACGAGTTCCCCTGCAGACTCCTTTCCCATACCAAGCAGCTCTCGACAAGAAACATCAACTTTCCCCCGCCCGAGCTTGTGGGCGCCCCCTTGCCTCCTCCACGCCGGATTGTCTCTTACAGATACAAACCCGATGGGAAGGATCGGTTTCAGGGTAGCGTGCCACATGCCCATATTAGCCGAAGTTGGCGCTGAGGGACTATGCAGGAAATAGGCCTCAATTCATTTCTCACGGTGCAATCGCTGATTTGACAGTAATCATCCCAGCGATACCCATGATTCTGCGAAGACACTTTTTACCAAAGGCATTGATTCGTCCTTCAAGTCACTATTAGTGTCCATGTCTCACAACCATAGAGTAAGACAGGTAACAAGCGACTTGAAGATCCGGATCTTTGTTCCTCCTGCACAGGTACCGACAACGTCATATCCCGCTGAGCGAGTCCAAAAACACCGTGGGCTATGCCAATCCGCCGTAAGACTTCTTGAGTGAACCCGCCGCATTATGGACTGCGCTACCAAGGTATGTAAAACTTTCCAAGATCGCAATGTCCTCGCCACCCCGCATAAAACAGACTGTACTGCTTCCTCTAGTAAGTCTCCAAATACCTGGACCTTGGTTTTGAGCCGGGAGACCTCAAGTCCCAAAGGGCTGTGCTCCTCGTGCAGCGCCTCGAGAGCCATCACCAGGACCTCCAGCGACTCAGCAAAGATTACTGGATCATGGGAAAAACAAGATCAGTGACTTGGTGTTGCCGACGGATGTTCCACAATCAGTTTGTTTCTACAACCTTGTCCAATACCCAGTCCATACAAGCGTTGAAAATTGATGGGCAAGGACGCACCCTTGCCTCACTCCTGTTTTACAGGAAAGAAGCTGGATACCACCTGCCCCACAATTCACAGCACTCTCAGTCCAGAATACAGACCAGTTATCAAACCAATAGTCCTTGCAGGAATCCCTCGAAGTCGCAGAAGATCCCAGAGTGACTCACAATGGGACTGAGTCAAACGCCCTTTTTGAGATCAACATAGGCTGCAAGCATCCCCTGTCGAAACTCACGTCGGCGTTCCACCAGGACACGAAAGCGCTAGGATACGGTCCGTTGTTGATTACCAGGCGTGACCCAGGCTGTTTAGGTCTGATGCTCACCCGATGACTGCGAATTCGTGTCAGCAATAGAGGGGCAAGCACCTTGCCCGGTACGCTGAGCAGTGTAATACCGCGGTAATTGTTGCAGTCCTGACGGTCCCCTTTCCCTTTCCAGATAGGGACGACCAGCCCCCTTTTCCAGTCAGGAGGAATGGTACCTGATTGCCACACGGCAGTCAAGACAGCATGCAACCCGCGGATCATGGCCTCATATAAACTCAAACGTATATTAGAGCACTTAAATTATCTGATGGATTGGAGATTCTGAAGTCAAATCGAAAAAAAAAGGCTTTCTTGGGTTTTTTTTTTGTATACGGAGTTTTCAGATCCTACATAAAAAAAAATTTAAATTTCATGTAATGGTTCAACACTTAAGTTTTTAATGACGTATACATTAAGTCAAGCCCATATAGAACTGCTTTTTGGGAAAGTAAGCCATATGCCAAAAAAACAACCTGCCAATGGTATTCGGCAGGGGGGGATTTTATCCCCCTACCTGTACAATGTGTACACAGATGATCTCAGTGCCAACCTTCGTGATACAGGTATCGGCTGCCACATACATGATGGGTGCATCAACTCACTGAGCTATGCTGATGATATGGTACTGCTCGCACCCACTGCGGATGCGTTGCAGGACCTTATCAATGTGTGTCAGGTGTATGCTGTCAAGCATGAAATTGTCTACAACACCACTAAGACAAAGTGCATGGTAGTATCACCGGCACGCGCTCAGGTGAATTACCTAAAAACAGCATGGCTCGGTGGGTCTGCCCTAAACTTTTGGGATAGATTCGTATACTTAGGCCATTTTATATCCACGACATGACTGATGATGATGATATCATCAAGCAGACCACCAAGCTTCTTGTAGTGGGAAATACTCTACAGAGGAAATTCTCCTACTGTAGCAGAAAGGTGAAGATGGAGTTATTCAGGAGTCACTGCTACTCTATATACTGCAACTCGCTGTGGTCGCGGTACAAGGTGGCCACTATGAACCGCCTTAAAGTCTACCACAATGACATCCTTAAGAGGCTTCTGGGGCTGCCCAGGTGGTGCAGCTCGTCCCTGGTTTCGCTAAGAACGGGGTGAACATCTGGATGTGTCCGTCGACACTCCGTGTTCAGTTTAAGGATAGGGTGGAGCTCTCTACGAACTCCATCATCACCTCTGTCAGGCAGAGCTGGGCCCTATGTATGTGGACCTACAAACAGGGGTGGCTGGATCTGCTGTTTGGCAGAATGTGGGGTAGCACAGGTGTCCATGTATGCTTTTCTATGTACTTGATACTATGTCCCCTAATGTCCCTTTGTACTTTGTTCTTTTTTTTTGTTTTTGCTCTAGTACTTAAGTTTACTCCTTGGCTTGTTCTTGTTGCTTTGTTTCTTGTCTGTATGCCTTTGGGCGAGAATAAATTATTATTATTATTTTATTATATGGAGGATGCAATAATAATTCCACAGTCAGACAGTTTGTGCGGGCCTATAAGAAGTTACTCGTAGTAATGATATGATAGATTTTGCGCGTGGTAACTGCCCCCCCCTGGAATCTGTACCAATACAAAACTGTACCTAGCCAATGTAATGATGCAGTGACTCAACATTCAGAAACGATCATAAACACTTCTCTTGTGAAAAGCAGAGTTAAAGATGAAACCACTAAATCAGATAATATAGAAGGGAAAATTATTACATTTATGTATATTCCCACTGCTTCACACTATCAAAGTGCTCTAACAAAATTGTTGCCTATATTGCCGGCTTCGTGGGTGCACAGTTTTGGCAAATCTTTGCATTGCGAGGCCAGTTTTGACCTTGAGAGACGCCACTGCCTCCTCCACCCACCCCCTTATCAACCTTAAAACCAAAGGGAGGTTAATATATCCCACAGACGACGTAATAGACATTTGTGTAACAAGTGAAAAACTTATTAGAGAGTCAGGCCAAAAACAAAAGCTCCACATTTTACACTGGGGAGAGTGAACTTCCATAAGGTGGAAAGTGCAGTCTTACAGACCTACGTTAGTAAAAGTATATTCCTTAATCTTAGTGATCATATGTTTGACACAGAGCCCAGTAAATCACTTACATTTACTAACGAAGGCAGTTGCCGAAAAATATTTGCAGCTGAGGTGTCATATCTGGGAAACAGATCACTAGCAAGTTGCAGGACAGAGGTAGAGTTAAGAGTCCCCAAAATATACACAAAATTAATTCACTTCACGGCCAGTAGTATACACCCCACACACACTCTCCCTCCCTCTCTCCATGTACATAGTATAGTCATTTAAGTATTATAATTTTGTACTTATATCACTTTTTCATGTATCTCTTATTTATGTCTTAAATAAAAGTTGTAATATAATAATAAAATGGGGCGTAAATACCCACCCAAAACCTCAATGGAAATACCGCACAGCGCGTTTGTGACAAGCGAGTTTCTGCCAGTCGTGGGCGGGGCCTTTAGCCCGACAGCCGGACTTCACTCACTTTATGGTGAAGCACGGGGCTGGCAGGGGCATCTCCTCTTTATTTAACTCCATAGGCAGGGACGAGGAAAGGGGAGGGGGGAGGGGTGTCGGATGGGAGGGGGGCATGTAAGGGGGGAGAAAAGTGAAAAGGGTTGGGAGGAGGGGGAAGGGGTGGAGTGTTGGTTTGAAATAGGGGGTTGATAGGAAAGGGGGTTATACAGAGGGAGGGGGGAAGGGGTGGTGGGGAGGAGGGGGGGGGAAATTGAAAGGGTGGGAGTGTTGGTTGAGAGGAGGGGGTTGAAAATAGGTGGGGAAGAAGGGGGGAAAGGGGGGGGTTTATGGAACGGTTGGAGTGTTAGTTGAAAGGAGGCTGTTGAAAAGACGGGGGTGGGGAAGGGGGTAGGGTGGGAGTTTTTGGTTGAAGGAAGGGGTTGAAAAGAGGTGGGGGATAAGGGGGAAGGGGGGGTGTAAGCTTGTCAGGAGAAATATGGCATTGAATACAGTGTTGTATTCACCATGTATTCAACCAAAAAGTAATAACACATGTCATCTGGCGATGATAACTTCGTATGGCAATTTTTTTTTTTTAATTAAATAAATGTATGCATGTTGTCATACGTCAAGTAATAACAATAAGCGAATCTACTTTTTTTCTCTTATTTTTTTACATCACAAGGGACTGGCCAAGGGCAAAAACAAAAAGAGGCAACACAAAGCCGCTTATTTGCCAGTCCCTATAAAGAAGACAGAAAGAGAATAAAAAAATAAGGGGGGTGGGCCAAATTAGTTCGGGAGGTGTCTTGTTACTCATCTCTTGAAAATATTTAAGTCTTGGAAAGGGAGGAAGGAAAGAAAACTTAAAAACATTGTGCACTCCAAATTCATACCCCGATCAAAGCTACTAAAAATGTCATTCTAGTTATACAGCAATGCCTCGCTGACAACACCATGTGACCTAACAACGGGAACCCAATAAGTATGGAATAAACATGGAATAACTTTCACTTGGAATATTTTCCAGAGTATTTGGTTTATGTCACAACTAACCCCACGTAACCCCTTCAGACCCAGAACGCAATTTCATTGTAACGTGGGTGCCACTAGACGATTTCTAGTGACTTAAACAATATTTTTCAGATATGACCTGTTTTGTATCTTTGTCGACAACTAATTGGTATATTAAGTGTCTTTTCTTAATTTTATTGCTCGACAACATACATCTTTTTTATAGCAAAGGAAAGTCTAGGCGATAAGGAGTTAATGCAGTATTCTCACATAGCAGCAGTATAGCCCATCACGTTTATCACGGCAAAAAAAACCCCTCACCAGCAGGTCTGGTAAGTCTTCAAAGGGGCTGACAGCACAGTACATCCCACGGCACCGGCTTCCCGCCACCAAAGCAATAGAACATAAGAACATAAGAAAATAAGGAAGCTACAAGAGGCTGGGGACCTACACGTGGTAGTTCCTGTTAATTAGCACACCTACATCCACCTTTCATCCCATCCATGAATTTATCCAGCCTCAATACCAGGTCATCATGTTTTTCCACAAAATATCCAACCAATCACCCTCACAGAAATCACGATACATAACCTCGAAAGAATTCACCATAATTTACAGCACCAAATCTTACCTAACAAGAAACAATATAATCAAAAAAGACATACCTTTCACACGAGTCCGCTTCCTCGTAAACAAACAACACAAACTGGACCGGTTTCAGGGAGTTTCGTAAAACAAGTTGTTCGTTTTCCAGGAGTTTTTTTTGTTTCGTACACTGATTTTGAGTTTTTTCGTACATAAAAACACGTTTCGTTGTCGTTTCGTAAGTCAAGTTCAACTCTGAGCTGAGTGTACGAAGCGACTATGGTTTCATATAGACTACGAAACAACTTTTTTGGTGTACGAATCTACTGGTGTACGAAACAACTTGTGTACGAATGACTGCACCCCACTGGACCAGCGGTTATCCCCCAAACGCTAAGTCAACCCGGAAACCCAACGACGGCACCGAACCACAATAACCCAGGTTCGAATCCTGGTCACGGCACTGGCAACTATTTTTTTTTTTTTTTTACATCACAAAGGACTGGCCAAGGGCACAAAAAAAAAGTTGTAACACAAAGCCCGCTTAGTTGCCAGTCCCTATAAAAAAGACAGTAAGAGAATAAAGAAAGGGGGTGGGCCAATTTAGATCGGAACTACCTAACTAGTTTAACTAGAATGATGTTTTCTTGGCCCTTTTGGCCTAGATCCTGGAAGGCTTACGGTCCTGACGGAGTCCCTCCTATTTTTTCAAAAACTGTGCTATTGTGCTTTCACCCTGCCTGGTCAAACTTTTCCGTCTTGTCTATCTACTTTCCACCTTTCCTTCTTGCTGGAAGTTTGCTCACATCCAACCTGTTCCTAAGAAAGGGGGACCGTTTCTAATCCTTCAAACTACCGTCCTACCTATAGCGTTGACTTCCTGTCTTTCTTAAAGTTTTTTTATCTATCTATAATAATATAAGCGAAAGTGTGTGTGTGTGTCTGTCTGTCTGTCTGTCTGTCTGTCTGTCTGTCCGCGATAGGTGCCGCCCCCAGTGCCCCCAATCCCCTCATATGGCACAGTTTTAGAACCAGCTCGACCAGGGGGAAAGGTTTAAGCAACTTATGAGATGATCCGATCACTTCTTTTTTTTTTTTTTTTTTTTTTTAGCAGCCTATTAGCGAGAATTGTGAAAAAAAGTGGGTTGCGAGAATTGAGGAAACCTTTATGTAGGTGATGGGTATGGTGTGTGAATGGGTGGGGGTGGTGTGGTTATGGGTATGGGGTGATGGGTGAGTGAATGGGTGGGGGGTGATGGGTGATGGTGAGGGAAAAGATGGGGGGTGATGGGAAATGGGTGAGTGATGGGTTGTGTGGTGATGGGTAATGGGTGAGTGAATGGGTGGGGGGTGATGGGTAATGGGTGAGTGAATGGGGGTGTGGTGATAGGTAATGGGTGAGTGAATGGGTGGGGGGTGATGGGTAATGGGTCAGTGAATGGGTGGGGGGGTGATGGGTAATGGGTGAGTGAATGGGTTGCGGGTGATGTGAATGGGTTGGCGTTAATACATAACAATCATGATTTCAGGAAAGTGGGGGGTGATGGGTGATGGGTGAGGGAATAGATGGGGGGTGATGGGAAATGGGTGAGTGAATGGGGTGTGGTGATGGGTAATGGGTGAGTGAATGGGTGGGGGGTGATGGGTAATGGTGAGTGAATGGGGTGTGGTGATAGGTAATGGTGAGTGAATGGGTTGGGGGGTGATGGGTAAGGGTCAGTGAATGGGTGGGGGGTGATGGGTAATGGGTGAGTGAATGGGTTGCGGGGGATGTGAATGGGTTGGCGTTAATACATACAATCATGATTTCAGGAAAGCTAGAAGGGGCTATCTGGAGCGTCTGTGTTTTTGGGGGGCCGAAGGCCCACCAAACACAGGTGGTGGGCCCAAGGCCCAAACCCAAAAGCCCTCCGCAGGAGCTAGCCAAAAAAGTCCCCCAGGAGGGCGGCTTTGCGGCTAGTAATAATATAAGCGAAAGTGTGAGTGTGTCTGTCTGTCTGTCTGTCTGTCTGTCTGTCCGCGATAGGTTTCCGCCCCAGTGTCCCAATCCCCTCATATGGCCCCAGTTTTGGAACCAGCTCGACCAGGGAAGGTTTTAAGCCCACTTATGAGATGGTCCAATCACTTTTTTTTTTTTTTTTTTTTTAGCAGCCCCATTAGCGAGAATTGTGGAAAAAAAAAGTGGGTTTTCGAGAATTGAGGAAACCTTGATGTAGGGTGATGGTAATGGGTGAGTGAAAGGGTGGGGTGATGGGTAAGGGTGTGGGGTGATGGGTGAGTGAATGGGTGGGGGGTGATGGGTGATGGGTGAGGGAATAGATGGGGGCCCGATGGAAATGGGTGAGTGAATGGGTGTGGGGTGATGGGTTTAAAGGGTGAGTGAATGGGTGGGGGTAATGGGTAATGGGTGAGTGAATGGGTGGGGGGGTGATGGGTAATGGGTGAGTGAATGGGTTGGGGGTGATGTGATGGGTTGGCGTTAATAATACAATCATGTTTTAGGAAAGTAAAAGGGGGTATCTGGAGCGTTGTGTTTGGTGGGGAAGGCCCACCAATACCCCTCCGCAGGACCCCGCCAAAAAGTCCGCCCGGAGGGCGGTTTTTGGGGCTAGTACTTAAAAAAAGAAGATGCTTAAGATTACAGCTCAAAATCTTCTATTATAAATCAGAGGTTTCCGAAAAGGGCGATCTCTGGCATCTTCTAGCTTTCCAACTGTCTTGGTCTCCCCCTTTTAGGGGTTTGGTTTGAAATTTTTTTGTTCCCTTTTTGACATATAAAAGTTTTGATAGAGTCGGGCAAAATTTTTAAATTTTCCAAAACTACCCTCTTTTGGGTTTTCTATCCTTTTTCCGACCTTCATTTAAAGTTTTTTAAAACCTTTTCTTTGCGGTATGTAAGGGGACATTGTTTTCCCCTAATCTATAAATAGGGGGGTTTTCCCCAGGGTTCTGTCCTATCACCCACTCTCTTCCTATTATTCTTAAGCTCATCTAAGTCAATAAAACCCCAAATCCAAAACGCTGATATTTCCCCTGCTTTTTTACAACGTGTTTTTAGACGCCAAAATAAACAGGAACTACCGATTCGAAGGCCCCCGAGCGCCTAATTCTGACTTTCTATAATTTCGATGGGCAAAGCAAACCTTTTTTTGTTCAAAGCCTCAAAAACCCAATTTTTCACGATCTACTCGCAAAATACACATAACTTCCCCTCTTCTTCAATGACATCAACGTCCCTTTTTTACAATGAACATTCTAGGGGCTATCCTATAATAAAATCTGAAGGAAATCTCACATTCATTGTGCTAAAACATTCTAAGAAGTTAGGTGTCGGGCGTCTGCATCCCTTTTTTTTCCCCCCAAAGCTGTTCTTACAGGGGGCCTTTTCCGCACATGTATGGGGTATGTCTACATGTTTTGGGGGGGACCATCATACAGCTCTCCTAAAAAGGGTTTTTAGCAAAAGTTTTCGTTCATCAAACCCCCTCCCTGACTGACTGTTTCAATCTTTAAATCACCGCCCCAATGTTTCTTTCTTTCTCTTTAAAAACCGTTTTAATTTTTCATGCTCATGCTCTTCTGAACTTTCAACGCATGCCTCTCCCCTCCGCGGCCCCCGCGACAAGACTTCATCATTTTCCCCCCTTTTGTCCATCCTGTAAGCAAAAGTAATAGTATCTTACTTTTACCCCTTTTACTAGTAAACTTGGAACCTCTTCCTGTTTTATTTTTTCCCCTTTCCAGCTTAAATCTTTTTCCCAAAAAAAAAGGGGAACGGACACCCCCGAATAAATTTGGTCACCCCCATTTTTTTTTTTTTCTTTACTGTCTTTTTTAGGGGGCTGGGAACAAGCGGGGTTTGGTTACCCTTTTTGTTTGGGCCCCTTTGGCCAGTTCTCGTGATGTAAAAAAAAAAAAATAAAAAACTATCATACCACATGATACGGGGGGAAGGGGAAAAAGGGAAAGGTTGGGGAAGGGGGGTAGAGGGGGGAGGGGGTGTGGTTGAAAGGGGCGAGGGTACAGGGAAAGGGTAATAAAATATCATTAGAATAAAAGTGAAAAACGAAGGGTATTAGTAAGTCATTTGTTGTTGTGGGATGAGATGGTGTTGTGTGTGTTGTTTGTTTGTGTGGGGTTTTGTGTGTGTGGTGTTGTGTGTGTGTTGTGTTTTGTGTGTGGTTTGTGTGTTTTGTGTGTGTGTGTGGGGGGTGTGTGTGTGTGTGTGTGTGTGTGTGTGTGGGGTGTTGGGTGTGTGTGTGTTGTGGTGTTTGTTTTGTGTGTGTGTGTGGGGTTTTGTTGTGTGTTGTGTGTGTTTGGGTGGGGTGTTTGTGTGGTGTGTTTTCTGGTTTTAAATAAAAATTTTTTTTGCCTTCTCAGGCGTTTTTTTTTCTCATACTCTCCTTCCTCTTTTTTTATTTTTTCAATATTTTTTCCATTTAAAATTATAAAATATTAATAAAAATATAATAAAATAACAAAAAATAATACCGATAATTAAAATTTAACTATAAAACTTTAAAAACAAAAAACCCCTTCTTCCATCCCCCTTTGAATTGGTGATGAACTGTGGGGAAATTGAAAAAAAAATTGAATCCTTTTTGTTATTACCCATTTAATTCAAAATTAATAAAATTTAAACCATTGTTATTATGAACTTTTTAACCTTTTAAAATTATTTTTTTTAAAATATTTAGATCAATTTGCTTTTCATAACCTACCTTAAATTAAAACCTTAAACTAAATTTTTTTTTTTACGGGTTTAAAAATGCTGCCCCCGTTGCTCCCTTACTGCCCATCAACTATTTTGTTGGCCCGGGAGAAGGGAATACTACGTTCTTCTACTGTAAGTTTTTATTTTATCATATTTAACCATATTTAAAGGTAAACAAGGATTTTTTAAGCATGGGCCCTTTAAGGAAGCCCCATAGTGATGCGGGTTCAAGGTTATGGGAGATGTCCTAAAAAGCCCCTATAATTTAAAAAGACCTTAATTAACTTTAATTTATGTGTTTTTTTTAAAAAGCTTCCCATAACCCAAAACCCCACACACACCAACCCAATTTGCTTTCTTTTCCCCAACCCCAACCCTTTTACTTTTATTAATCACACAAAACACACACACACCACACACACACCCCAAAAACACACACACACACACACAGTATCCCCATACACACCACACATAACACACAAGTCCCCCAAAAACCCCCAAAACACAGTCACACACCCCACACCGTACCCCAGTATATACCCACCACACCCCCAACCCACCCCCAAACAAAACCAAAACCCACAACACAAAACACACACACCCCCACAAAACACACACACACAAAAATACAAAAAAAAACCACACACACACACACATTACCCAAAAGTATAAATATAAAACACACACACACACTTTACACCACAGCCCACACACTTTTAAATTCATCCCTCTTCTCTCTCTCTCTCTCTCTCTTTTCCCTCTCCCCTTTCTCCCTCTCTCTCCCTCTCCCCTCTCTTCTTTTCTCTCCCCCTCCTTCCTCTCTTCCCCTCTCCTTCTCCTCTCTCTCTCTCTCAAAAAAATGTCCCCCGATAACATCCCCCAATCACCAAAGGGGGGATCTTCAGGAGTTTAAAAAAGGCAAGCCTAGTGACCCCGACATGGAGGGTTTGGTTAAATTACGATGGTATTCGCTTCCTTAAAACGATTGAGGGCCAATCCTGTTCTGCGACTCTACAAATGATTTGGAGCGGGGGGGGCCCCACCAAAATCCTGGGGGAAAAAAACTATTATTGTCCCCCATTCCAAAACCCGGGAAAACCCCGGGGGCCTTCAGACCAATATCTCTACCTCTTTTTCTGTGCAAATGCTTTGAAAGAATTTGTCCTTAGTCGTTTTCTATATTTGTATCAAACCCCCGCTTTTCCATTAAATTTCATGGGTTTTATTTCCCGGCATAGCACACCAATTGCATTTATTAGAGCCTTGCTGGCAAAGGAAAAAGATTTTTGTTTTTTTTTTGATTTGAAAGGGGGCCTTTTATAGAGCTAAAACCCCCGTGGGGTCTTATCCCAAATGTCTTTAAAATACCTCGGGGACCTAAACAGAATAGTAAAAAGAACCTAACAGACAGGAAAACAGGGCGAGTCTTTCTTTGAGGGGTTACTCCGGTGGGGGCCCCATGGAAAATTTGGGAAAAACCACAGGGGGGTGTTTTCTCGCCCAAGCTTTTTCAACCCCACTTGGAAAATCATTTCTTTTTTCAAATTTTTTGGGGGGGGTTTTTTTTTTTTTTTTATTAAGGTTTTTGCTATGAATAGTGCTACAAAACGGGCTCACAAACACACATAAAAAAAAACCCCCTTTCAAACTGGGGAGATTGCACAACTCCATCGGGGCCCCAAAACATATCACCCGGGAAAAGGGAAAGTGCTGGGATAACGGCCCCCCGGGGGTAAAGCCTTTTTTTAAAAATACAAGGGAAAAATTCCCGAAGAAAAACTCCCCCCTAAAAGTATATGGGGGTTCCCTTTTTGGGCATTGCCAAAAAAACACAAAGAAAATCACCAGACTGAACACATTGTCACCCCCGGGCTAGCTTGTTAAAGGAAAGGGGTTTTATGGGGCGATGGGGTCGTCGTCCCCGTCCTTAAGAGGTTATTATGTTCCCTTTAAACAGATCAGTCATAGACTCAACCCCTATCCCCCCAACACGTCTTAACCCAAAAGGAAAAAACTAAAGCACTTGGGGAATTATTCCAAAAAACAGCAATTTTGGATAGTTTTTTTGGGGGCCCCAAGGGTCAACCAGCAGGGCGTGCAAACACGAGATAGGATTTTCCACCCCCTCTCACACTAGAGTAAGCAAATGGCAGCACTCCAAATTTTGAGATTTATTTAAAAACAAAGATATTGGGGCAGTTATAGGGCTCTTATCAATCCCAAGTGGAAAGGGAAAAAGGGAATGTTTGGCTCCATCAGTCGGAAATTTAAATCAGTTTTATTTAATTTTTATAAATACATGGGGTGGTAGGGAGCACAAACCCCGTTGAAACTTCCCCCCCCGGGAAAAACCATTTTCAAAGTTCCTATTCGCCCTTTTAAGGTTTTTAAAAGTGTAAAGTAAACCTGTGAGGGGGATGAGGCGGGAAATTCCTTTGTAGATTTTAATGCCCTCCCCGAGTTTTCCCAATATTTCCCGTACACCGACGGGTTTGGCATTTTAGGACGGGCGTGCGGGGCAGGGGGCGGTACTACAAGGGGGGAAAAACCGGGGGAACACCGGGGGGCTAAGCATCCGAAAATCTGATGGTGCTCCTCAAACCCCCCAAAGGAGCTTCTTTGGGGGTAGCAGCGGCCCCGGGAGCGTCAAAGGGGAGAGGCCGGGGGACGTCATCATTTTCCTCTGGCAGCACGGACTGCCCTAAAGTCGATAAAATTCAGGAACTTTTTTCACACCGGCCCCGGAACCCGAATTAATTTAAAATTTGTATAAAATAATGTTCAGGGCAGAAAACCGTGAACCCTTTTTATGGTCCCCTCACTTGTTGGGGTAGCGGGTAAAAGAGCGTGCAGATGAACCACCCAAAATTTCCACGACTAAGGGTGGTGCTTGGGTTTTCCCCTCCCTTGTCCCTTTTGGGCCCTCTAAAAAAAAGAAAAAGTGTGCGAAAATGGAAAAATTACCCAAAAGAGAAATTGACGCAGCTCGGGCAGTCCCGTTTCCCTCATACAAAATATGGAATTAATAAAAAAGGGGGTCAACCCCCCCTACATACAAAAGGACTAATTATAGGCGCCGCAGGTGTGTTTATAGGCAAGGTTTTTGGGTATAATACATTGGGAGGGAGCTTTGGGAGTGAAAAAATAAAAATGAAAAAAAAGTAACCTGTGTTAAAAAAAAGGAAGCCAAAATCCGCCATTATGTATGGAAAAGTCAAGGAAAAAAAATCTTTTTTTGGGGGGCTGTCAAAAGCCTCCTATTGGGGTGCTGCCCCATATTTCACAAAACCAAAGTAACCTTATTTCCCAAATCAAAAACATCACCCAAACTTTGCCAATTCCTCATTTAAAGGGGTTTAAAAAATAAATAAATTATATAAAATATAAATATTATAAAATATTTTAAAAATATATAATTTTAATATTATATATATTATATTTATATATACTATATAATAAAATAATTTTATTATATATTATTATATAAAATATATTAACATAAGTCTTTTGTATATGTTATAAAAGTAATTAACAATGTTTTATCTAACTTCATTTAAACATGGCAAACCCTTTTTCCAAAGCAAAACCTGGGGGGGGTGCGCCCTTTGTTAAATTTTTTACCCTTAAATTTTAAAGGGATTATGTATAAGTGTACATTATCTATTTAATTAAATAAAGCGAAAGTGTGTGTGTGTGGTGTGTGTTTTGTGTGGGGGTGTGTTGTGTGTTTTTGTGTGTGTGTGTGGTGTGTGGGGTGTCCGCTCCGTGCCGCCCCCTGTGGCGGAAAACCCCCCATATGGCACAAATTTTTTTTGGGAAAAGGGGCTCCCAGCAGGGAAAGGTTTTAAGCCTACCCGAAAATGATCCGATATTTTTTTTTTAATTTGGGTTTTTGGGACCTATTGCAAAAATTTTTAAAAAAAAAATGGTTGCGGGGGAAAATTTAGGGGAAAAATTGATGTAGGGGGATGGGTAAAAAGGGTGAGTGGAAAGGGGGGGGTGATGGGTTTAAAGGGTTTTTGGGGGGTTTATGGGGGGTGAATGGGTGGGGGGTTTATGGGTGTGGGGAGGGAATAGATGGGGGGTTTATGGGGAATGGGTGAGTGAAAGGGGGGGTGGTGATGGGTAATGGGTGACTGAAAGGGGGGGGTGGGGGGGAAAAGGGGAGGTGGTTGGGGGGTGATGGGGGAATGGGTGGTGAATGGGTTGGGGGTAATGTGAAAAAGGTTTTGGGGTTTAAAACCTACATTTCTAAATCCATGATTTCCCGGAAAAAAAAAAAAACTTAAAGGGGGAAAGGGGGTATTGGAGAGTTGTGTTTTGGTGGGCCAAAGGCCCACCCAAAAACAGGTGGTTTGGGGGAAAAGGGCCCCCAAACACAGGGGGGGGCCTTCGGCCCACCAAACCCCCAGGTGGGGGGGCCTTTGGCCCCCCAATACCCTCCGCAGGGGCTAGGTAAAAAGTCCGCCCGGAGGGCGGCCTTTTTCGGTTTGTATATTTCTAATTTACAAAGAAAAAAGAGGGGGGGGAGAAAGTTACCGATGGATTTTAAATAGCGGCCCCCCAAGGAAAGGGACCTACAAAAAATGCCTTGTTCAAAAAAAAAACGTTTTTTTTATCTGATTTTGATCTCCTCTCTCCTCTTTTCCTCCTTCTCTCCTTTTCCTCTCTCTCTTCTCTCCTTCTCTCTCTCTCTCTCTCCTCCCTCTCTCTCCCTCTCTCCTCTCTCTTTTTCCCCCCTTTCCCTCTTTTCTCCCTTCCTTTTTCTCCCCTCTCTTTTTCCCCTCTCTCTCTCTTTTCTCTCTCTCTCTCTCAAAAACTATTTTCCCCCAAATTCATTTAAACCCCCCCCTAGGAACCCCAACAGTAATTTTTCCCCCGAATGACTTGGGCCTAAACGCCGAGGGAGCCAAACCCAAAAAAAAGGGCCCGGGGCTATCCTTTTCCGTGTTTTCTGGGGGAGCCGCGGCCCATGGGGAGCGACGAAGTGAGTGCCCAAATGTGTGAGATGAAAGGGTGAAAAAGGAAAGGGGCCCAAAAATTAAAGGCAAAAACGAAAACATGAAAAAAAAAGAAGAGAGAGAGAGAAGAGAAACGAAGGGGGGACGAGGGGAGCGAGAGAGAGCGAGGAGAGAGAGAGAGGGGAGGGGGGGAGGGGAGAGGGGAGAGAGAGAGAAAAGAGAGAGAGAGGAGGGGAGAGAGAGGGGGAAGGGGGAGAGAGAGGGGGGAAGGGGAGGGGAGAGAGAGAGAGAGAGAGAGGAGGGGAGAGAGAGAGAGTAGAGAGAGAAGAGAGAGAGAAAAAAGAGAGAGGAAAAGGAGAGAGAGAGAAAAGGGGAGAGAGAGAGAGGGAGAGGAGTAGAGAGAGAAGAGAGAGAGAGAGAGAGAGAGGGGAGAAGAGAGGGGAGAGAGGGGAGAGGGGGAGAGAAGAAGGAAAAGAGAGAGGGGGAAAAAGAGGAGGAGGAGAGGGGAGAGAGAGAGAGAGAGGGGGAGAGAGAGAGAGAGAGAGAGAGAGGAGAAGAGAGAGAGAGAGGGGGAGAGAGAGAAAGGGGAAAAGAGAGAGGGGGAGAGGAGAGAAGAGAGAGAGAGAGAGAAGAGAGAGAGAGGGGAGGGGAGAGAGGGGGAGAGAGGGGAAAGAGGAGAAGGGGAGAGAGAGAAAGAGAGAGGAAAAGGGGGAGGGGAGAGAGAGAGGGGAGGGGAGCGAGAGGAGAGAGAGAGGGGAGAGAGAAAAGGGGGAGAGAGAGAGGGAGGGGAGAAGGGGAGAAGAAGAGAGGGGAGAGAGAGAGGGGGAGAGAGAGAGGAGGGGAGAGAGAGAGAAGGGGAAAAGAGAGAGAGAGGAGGAGAGAGAGGAGAGGGGAGAAGAGAGGGGAGAGAG
>JACEEZ010022304.1:0-19187 GCA_016584305.1 Chionoecetes opilio
GGCAGGGGGGGCCCTCAAAACGCCCCCGCGTCCCTTCAAGGCAGGGGGCGGGGGGCCCCGGGTTTTCACCGGGAAGGGGGTCCCCGCCCCCCCCTTTCAAGAAAGGGCAGGGGCTCCCCCCCCGGGGCCCCCCCAAACGGGGGGCCCCTTCCCCCCCGGGGCCCCATGGGGGCAGGGGGGCCCTCACCCGCCCCCCTCCTTCACGGAAAGGGGGGGGAGGCCTCACCCCCCCGCTGCCCACGGCAGGGGAAGGGGGGCCCACCCCCCCCGCGTGCCCCCGCAAGGGGCAGGGAGGGCCTAAACCCCCCCCCCGCTCCTTTAAAGGCAAGGGCAGGGGGGGGTGCCTTTTTAAAAGGGGGGGGGGGGGGCCCCCCCCCGCATGTTTTCACGGCAAGGGGAGGGAGGCCTCACCCCCCCCGTGCCACAGCAGGGGCAGGGGGGCTTCACCCCCGCGTCCTTAAAGGAAAAGGGCAGGGGAGGGTTCACCCACCCCGGTGCCTTTAAAACAGCAGGGGGCAGGGGGGGCCTCACCCCCCCCCGTCCCTTCACGGCAAGGGGAGGGAGGGCCTACCCCCCCCCTCCCCTTTCCCAAAAAGCCAGGGAGTTCCCACCCCCCCCGCGTCCCTTCAAGGAAGGGGCAAGGAGGCCTTCCCAACCCCGGTTGTTTCACGCAGGGGCAGGGGGGGCCTCCCCGCCCCCGTTGTCGTTCACAGCACTGGGCAGGGAGGGCCTCACCCGTCCCAACTGCCGAAAGGCAAGGGGCAGGGAGGGCCCTCCCCCGCCCTACGTACCTTAAAGGAAAGGGGCAGGAGGGCCTCACATCCCTGGCCTTCACGGCAAGGGGGGGGGGGGCCCTCACCCGCCCCCACATCCTTCACTGGTCGGGAAATTAAAAAATGGGGGAAGGAAAAATAACACTAAGTATCAATAAGCTACGAGGAATTTCCTCCCGCCTCTTTCCCGAATCAGGGTTGGCTTATTTTTTTAAGCCAGGGGATTTTGACCAGTTCGAAACGAAGTGAGAAGGGGAGCTGAACTCGGGTTAGCATTTATCAAAACGGACCCCATGGGAAGCCCACTGGGAGGTGACCTTATCCCCCCTTGTAAAGGTCCAAGGGGGAGTGGTTTTGGAGGTGATGCGGGGGCCAGCCCGTTGGCTGGTCCCCGATAGCAGGAATGAGTGGGGGAAAGGGGGGCAGAAGCAGCCCCCTTTCGGCTGTTATAGTGGCGGTGTCCCACCGTGGCGCGGTGTGAGACAGCACACATCACGGCTCCCCCAAAAAGATCTCGTGTTTTATCCCCCCCAAAATAATGGGCGGTAAAAGGGGAGATGTGTGGGGGAGGGTGTGTATTAAATCTGTTCCCTTTGAAAGGATGAGTATTAAGTAGTTTTTTTTCACATAAAGAATAGGATGAAAAATGTTTTTTAGTAAAATGTTTGGTTAAGAAGTGTGGCGGAGATGTAGAATTAGATTTTTTTTTCCCGGCGAAAAGGATGAAATTGTTTTTTACGTAAGGTTAGGGTTAAAAATGTGCGTAGTTTGGGATATGATTTTTTAGAATTAGGGAACTTTTGAATGTCACGTGGGAAGGAGCAGTAAAAAAGTTAAAAAAAATTTAATTAAAAAAAAATTTAAGCGTTTTCATTCAGTTTCAACCATCCTTACATTTTTCTTAAATTTTTATTTTTTTTCATTCATATTTTTTTTTCCCCACTTAATTTTGGGTGGTGGCAGTGGAGACCCGGGGCTTAGAGACATCCCCGGGGGGGCACTACATTGGTAAAAAAGGTGTAATGGTCAAAAAAGACCACTACAACTGAAAAGGGGGCAGGGGGGCTCACCCCCTCCGAGTGCCTTTACGGGGAAGGGGCAGGGAGGCCCCACTCCCCCCCGCGGCCTTTATGGCACGGGGAGGGGAGGGCCTCCCCGCCACCCCCGTAAAATTCAAGGGAAGGGGCAGGGGAGGGCCTCCCCACCCACGTGTGCCTTCCCGCACGGGGCAGGGGGGCTCACCTCCTCCAAAAATCTTTCCGGCGGGAGGCGGGAGGACCTCACCCACCACCGTGTGCCGTCACGGCACGGGGGAGGGAGGACCCCATCCGCCCCCGCGTGCCTTTAAAGACTAGGGAAAGGGAGGGCCTTACCCACCCAGCGTTCGTTCACGGCAAGGGGCAGGGAGATCTCACCCGCCCCCACGGCTTTTACCGGCGAGGGGCAAGGAGGGCCTCACCCACCCCCACGTGCCTTCACGTCAAGGGGCAAGGAAGGCTTCACCCGCCCTCGCGTGTTTCCTTCACAGCACGGGGCAAAGAGGGCATCACCACCCCCGCGAGCCTTCAAGGCAAGGGGCAGGGAAGGGCCTCACACGTCCCGCGTGCCTTCAAGGGAGGGCGCAGGGATTGTGCTCACCCCCCCGGCGTGCCTTCCCGGCATGGGGCAGAGAGGGGGCCCCACCGGCCCCCACATGCCTTCAAGCAAGGAGCAGGGAGGGCCTCACCCCCCTCCGCGTGCTTCGCGGCAAGGGGCAGGGAGGGCGCACTCGCCCCCCCGGGGCCTTCATGGCACGGGGCAGGGAAAGGGGCCCGGGCCCGCCCCCGCGTACCTTCACGACAATGGGCAGGTAGGGCCTCACCCTCCCCCGCGTGCCTTCACGGTTAGGGGCAGAGAGGGCCTACCCACCCCGCGTGCCATCACAGCAAGGGGCCAGGGAGGGCCTCACCCGCCCCCGCGTGCCTTCAACGGCAAGGGGCAGGAGGGCCTCACCCATTCCCCGCGTGCCTTCACGGCAAGGGGGAGGGAGGGCCTCACCCACCCCCGCGTTGCCTTCACGGCAAGGGGCAGGGAGGGGGCCTCCCCTCCCCCCCGAGCCTTTACAGCACGGGGCAGGGAGGGCCTCACTCATCCCCGCGTGCCTTCACGGCAAGGGGCAGGGAGGGCCTCACCCGCCCCGTGTGGGATTTACGGGAAGGGACAGGGAGATCTTCACCCGTCCCCCCGCTGCCTTTAAGGCAAGGGGGGGGATGGGCCTCACCAAACCCCGCGTGCCTTTAAGGCACGGGGCATTTATGGCCACACCACACCCAGCGTGCCTTCAAGGGAAGGGGCAGTGAAAGGCCTCACCCATCCCGCTTGCCTTCAAGGCAGGGGGCAGGTAGGGCCTCACCCGCCGCCGCTTGTCTTCCCCGGCAGGAGGCAGGGAGGGCCTCACCCACCCCCGCGTGACTTCAAGGCACGGGGCAGGGAGGCCTCACCTACCCCCGCTTGTCTTCACGGCTAGATGCAGGAAGGGCCTCACCCACCCCCCGCGTACCTTTACGGCAAGGGGCAGGAGGGCCTAAACCCCAAACCCCAGTGCCTTCAAAGCACGGAGCAGGGAGGGCCTCACCCGCCCACTCATGCCTTCACGACACGGTAGGGAGGGCCACTTCCGCCCCCGCGTGCCTTAAGGCAGGGGGCAGGGAGGGCCTAGCCCGCCCTCGCTTGCCTTCACGGCAAGGAGCAGGGATTAACTCACCCTCCCCGCGTGCTTTTACCCGCACGGGGCAGTGAGGGCCTCACCCACCCCGCGTGCCTTTAAGGCAAGGGGCCGGGGGGGCCTCACCCGCCCCCGCGTGTTTTCACAGCACGGGGCAGGGAGGGCCTCACCCACCCCCGCGTGCCTGCAAGGCAAGGGGCAGGGAGGGCCTCAGCCACCCCCGCATGCCGTCAGAGCACGGAGCAGGGAGGGCCTCAACCGCCCCCGCGTGCCTTCACGACTAGGGGCAGGGAGGGAATTACCCACCCCCGCGTTCCTTCACGGCAAAGGGCAGGGAGGGCCTCACCCGCCCCCGCTTGCTTTCAAGGCAAGGGGCAAGGAGGGCCTCACCGACCCCCGCGTGCCTTCACGTCAAGTAGCTGGGAAGACCTCACCCGCCCTCGCGTGTGCCTTCACAGCACGGGGCAGTGAGGGCATCACCCGCCTCCGCATGCATTCAAGGCAAGGGGCAGGGAGGGCCTCACACGTCCACGCGTGTCGTCAAGGCAGGGGGCAGGGATGTGCTCACCCGCCCCCGACTGCCTTCACTGCAAGAGGCAGAGAGGGCCTCACCCGCCCCCCACATGCCTTCACAGCAAGGAGCAAGGAGGGCCTATCCCTCCTCCGCGTGCCTTCACGGTAAGGGGCAGGGAGGGCCGCACTCGCCCCCGCGTGCCTTCATGGCACGGGGCAGGGAGGGCCTTACCCGCCCCCTCGTACTTTCACAGCAAGGGGCAGGGAGGCCTTCACCCGCCCCCGCGTGCCTTCACGGCAAGGGGCAGGGAGGGCTTCACCCACCCCCGCGTGTCTTCACGGCATGGGGCAGGGAGGGCCTCACCCAGCCCCGCGTGCCGTCACAGCACGGGGCAGGGAGGGCCTCACACACCCCCGCGTGCCTTCACGACTAGGGGCAGGGAGGGCCTTACCCACCCCTGCGTTCCTTCACGGCAAGGGGCAGGGGGGACCTCACCTGCCCCCGCGTGCATCTACGGCAAGGGGCAAGGAGGGCCTCACCGACCCTCGCGTGCTTCACGTCAAGGGGCAGGGAAGGCCTCACCTACCCCCGCGTGGCCTTCACAGCACTGGGGGGGGAGGGCAAAACACCCCCCCCCCCCCACGGCCTTCAAAAGGGAAAATGCGGGAGGGCCTCACCCCCCCCGGGTTTCCATCCACAACTCGGGGCAGGGGGCTCACCCAAAACCCCCCGTGCCTTCGGCAAGGGGCAGGGAGACCTCAAACCCCCCCCCCGGCTTTTAAAGGGAGGGGGCAGGGAGGCCCTGAGGGGAGGGCCAAAACACCCCGCTTGGGCCCTTTCCCCGCACCCGGGGGAGGGAGGGCCTTTAACCCCCAACCCCCGTGGGGCCCTTTTTAAAGGCCCCCGGGCAGGGGGGGCTTTTACCCCTCCCGCCTGCCCAAACAGCTCGGGTGCAGGGAGGGGGCCTTTACAAAAACCCCCGCATGGGCCCTTTACGGAAAAGGGGGCCGGGAGGGCCTAACCCCCCCCCCAAAGGTGCTTTCAAAGCACGGGGCGGGAGGGCCCACCCCCCCGGTGCCTTTTGAAGCAGGGACAGGGAAAGGGGCCCAAAACCCCCCCCGCCCGGGGCCCTTCCCCGGCAAGGGGGAGGGGGGGGGGCCCAACCCACCCCCCCCCCCCGTGCCTTTTAATGCAAAGGGAAAAGGGGGGCCCCCAACCGGCCCCCCCCGTGCCTTACGGCAAGGGGAAGAGGGGCCTCAACCCCCCCAAACCCCCGTGCCTTCCGGCAAAGGCAGGAAAAGGCCCCCCAGCCCGCGTTTTCCTTCACATCACGGGGCAGTTTAGGGGCCCCACCCGCCCCCCGCGTGCCTTAAGGGAAGGGGGGAGGGGGAAGGCCTCCCCGCCCCCACGTGCCTTCAAGGCAAGGGGGAGTGAGTGCCTCACCATCCCCCGCGTGCCTTCCCCGGCAAGGGGGAAAGGGGGGGCCTCAAAACCCCCCCCAAAATGCCTTTACAGCAGGGGGGGCAGGGAGGGCCTCACCCCCTCCGAGTGCCTTCCCCGGCAAGGGGCAGGGAGGGCCGCACTTTTGCCCCCGGGCCTTTATGGGCACGGGGCAGGGAGGGCCTCACCCGCCCCCGCGTACCTTCACGGGAAAGGGGGAGGGGGAGGGGCCTTTTCCCCCCCCTTTCCCGCCCCGCGTGCCTTCACGGCACGGGGCAGGGGGGCCCCACCCCCCCCCCCTTAGCCTTCACGGCAGGAGCAGGAAGGGCCCCCCTTCCCCCCCCCCCGTGTCTTCACGGGAAGAGGGGAGGGAGGGGCCCAAACCCACCCCGCGGCCTTCCCGGCAAGGGGGGAGGGAGGGCCCCCACCCACCCCCGCGTGCCCCCCAAGGCACGGGGCAGGGAGGGCCCCCCACCCGGGCCCCCTCGTGCCCACCGGGCAAGGGGCCCGGGAGGGGCCCCACCCGCCCCCCCGTGCCTTAAGGCAAAAAGGGGGGGGGGAGGGCCCCCAAACCCGCCCCCGCCCTGCCTTCCCGGCACCCGGGCAGGGAGGGCTCAAACCCCCCCCCCGCGTAAACCCCACGGCCCCAAAAAGGGGGGAGGGCCTCACCCACCCCGCGTGCCTTCCCCGGCAAGGGGAAAAAGAGGGCCTCACCCACCCCCCGCGGGGCCCCAAACACAGCAAGGGGCCCGGGAGGGGCCCCACACACACCCCCACTTTTACGGCAAGGGGCAGGGAGGGCCTAAACCGCCCCCCCGTGCTTTCAAAAGCACCGGGGTAGGAAGGGACCCCACCCACCCCCCCGTGTCCCCTTTAAAAGGGAAGGGGCAGGGGGGGCTTTACCCACCCAGCGGGGCCCCAAAAGCCGGGGGGGAGGGCCCCCCACCCGCCCCCCGGGGCCTTCAAAGGCAAGGGGGAGGTCAAAGGGCCCCACCCCCCCCCGGGGCTTCACTTTCCCAAAAATTCCCCGGGGGGGGCCTCACCCTCCCCCGCGTGCCTTCACCCGGGAAGGGGGAAGGAGGGGCCCCACCCGTCCCCCCGTGCCTGCAAGGGAAAGGGGGAGGGGGGTTACCCGCCCCCCCCAAATGCCTTTAAGGCAAGGGGCAATGAGGGCCTCAAACCCCTTCCCCCCCCTGCCCTTTAAAGCAGGGGTGAGGGCGGGGGGTTACCCGTTTTTCCCCCCTTTCCCTCAAAGGCAAAAGGGGCGGGAGGGACTGGCCCGCCCCCACGTGCCCTCACGCCAAGGGGGAGGGGGCCCCCTAAACCCCTCCACAAGCCTTCCCTGGCAAGAAAAGGGGCGGGCCTTACCCACCTCCCCGTGCCTTCACGACAAAGGGGGAGGGGGGGCCGCACCCCGGGACCCGTGCCTTCATGGCCCCTGGGGGAAGGGGGGGCCTCCCCGCCCCGGCGTACCTTCACGATGGGGAAGAGAGGGCCTCACCCCCCCCCGCGTGCCTTTTACGGAAAGGGGGAGGGGGGCCTCACCAAAAACCCGTCCTTCACAGTTTGGAAAAAATTACCATCTACACCTTTTGGTCACCATTATGTAGTGCCCCCTTGGGAGTGTCTCACATCCGGTTACTCCCCCGCCCCCACCCCAAAGGGGGGAAAAATAATAATGAATAAAAAAAAAAGATTTAAGAAAATATGTAGGTACCTTTTGGAAAACCAATGGCAACGCGTTAATTTTTTTTAAATTATAAATATTTAACTCTTTACTGTTGGTGATATTTACTTCAAAAGTTATTATTTTAAGTATTCCTTCCCTCCTAGCGTACCCGTGAAATGCTCAAGTTTTTCCTTAATTTTTACTATTTTTGGTAATTGGGTTTGCACTGTCACCAATTAACGATACGAACATGTAATGCTCAAGTCGTCAGTAACTATTACTACTCGGGAAACTTCATCACACTTTTCCCCCTTAACGATAGCAGGCGTAATGTCAATCTTTATCCTAATAAAAGTTTACGTAGCTCCCCCTTTCCAATGTTTCCCTCTACTTTTTTTTCTTTTTTCCTTCTTTCCCTTGTCCTCACAGGGGCTGGTGTGACATGTTGTATTTTGCCCCTCTGCAAATTTGTGAGCGCTTCCCCCCTGGTCCCCCAAACAGCATCCAAAACCTTGGGACCCTAAGAATCACTTTATTAGTCCTGGTCCAAAAAAAACACCTGTAAGTCAGTTATCCTATTAACAAACTTTTTCACAAATCCCTTTTACCAAGGGCGAATATCACCCCCCCACAGGCGATTTAAAAACTCTAAACGTCGAGGTTTCAAAAATTATCCTAACCTAGAACCTCCGTTCTCCCTCGTTCCGTACGGTCAAATTTACTACTGGCTTAAATATACCCAAAACCATGTCAGGAATGAGCAGGAGGAAAATTTTCCCCGTTAGCTTTGATACTTTTGGTTTTTTTCATCCTTCCCCTATTAATGTAATTTTTCGCGACAACAGATGGGGCAGGGAGGGCCTCAGCCGCCCAAGCGTGCCTTTATGGCAAGGGCAGGGAGGGCTCACCCACCCCCGCGTGCCTTCACACGGCAGAGGCAGTGAGGGCCTCCCCTCCCCCGCGAAGCCTTCAGGCAAGGGACAGCGAGGGCCTCATCTCGCCCCCGCGATGCCTTCAAGGCAAGGGGCAGGTGAGGGCCTAACCCGCCCCCCGCGTGCCTTCACCAGCACGGGGCAGGGAAAGCCTCACCCGCCCCCGCGTGCCTTCAGGCAAGGGGCAGGGAGGGCCTCGAGCAACCCCGCGTGCCTTCAAGGCAAGGGGCAGGGAGGGCCTCACCCGCTCTCGCGTGCCTTAACAGCACGGGGCAGGGAGGGCCTCACCCATCCCTGCGTGCCTTCAAAGAAGGGGCAGGAGGGCCTCATCCGCCCCCGCGTGCATTCACGCACGAGGCAGGAGGGCCTCACCCGTCCCCGCGTGCTTCACAGCATGGGGCAGGGAGAGCCTCACCCATCCCCCGCGTGCCTGCACGGAAAGGGACAGGGAGGGCCTCACCCGCCCCCCCCCGTGGCTTCACGGTCACGGGGCAGGGAGGGCCTTCACCCAACCCTGCGTGCCTTCAAGTCACGGGGCAGGGAGGGCCTCACCCGCCCCGCGTGCCTTCACAGCAGGGGCAAGGAGGGCCTCACCCAGCCCTCACGTGCCTACATCAGCAGGGGCAGGAGGGACTCACCCACCACGTGCCCTCACGGCACGGGGCAGGGAGGGCCTCATCCGCCCTCCCGTGCTTTCACAGCACGGGGAGGGAGGGCCGCACCCACCCCCGTGTGCCTTAACGGCAAAAGGCAGGAGGGCCACCTCGCTTCCCCGCGTGCCTTCACGGCAAGGGGGCATGACAGGGCTTCACCCGCTCCACGTTCCGTTCACAAAACGGTGCAGGGAGGGCCATCACCCACCCACGCGTGCGCTCGACGGCACGGGGCAGGGAGGGCCTATCCGCCACCGCTGCTTTCACAGCACGGGCAGGGAGGGTCTCACCCATTCCCGCGTGCCTTCACGGCAAGTTCAGGGAGGGCCACTCCGCCCTCCGCGAGCCTTCACGGCAAGGGCAGGGGAGGGCCGCACCCTCAGGTCCCAAAACATTGCGGTGCCTTCACAGCACGGGGCAGGGAGGGGGCCTACCGCCCCCGCGTGCCTTTCAAGTCAAGGGGCATGAGGGCCTCATGCCCTCCTCCCGTATCTTTACCGGCAAGGGGCGGGAGGGCCTCACCCTCTCCCGCGTGTCTGCACGAGCAAAGGGCAGGGAGGGCCTACCCACCCCCGTGTGCCTTCAGGCAGGGGCAGGGATGGCCTCACCCACCCCGTGTTGCCTTCAAGGTAGGGGGGCAGGGAGGGCCTCACCCACGCCCCAGCGTGCCTTCACGGCACGGGGCAGTGAGGACCTCATCCACCCCCCTGCCTTCAAGGCAAGGGGCAGGGAGGGCTCCACCCGCCCAGCGTGCCTTCCCACGGCACGGGGCAGGGAGGGCCTCCCCCGACCATGCATGCCTTCACGGCAAGGGGCCAGGGAGGGCCTCACCCACCCCCATGCGTGCCTTTAGGCACTGGGCAGGAGGGCCCTCAAACTACCCCCGCTGCCTTCACGCAAGAGGCAGGGAGGCCTCAACCCCACCCCCGCGTGCCTTCACGCAAGGGCAGTCACGGGCCTCACCCACCCCAGCGTGCCTTCAAGGTACGGGGCAGGGAATGGCCTTCACCCGCCCCCTCGTGCCTTCACGGCACGGGCCAGGGAGGGCCACACCCCGCCCCCGCGTGCCTTCAAAGCAAGGGACAGGAGGGCCTAACCACCCCCGCGTGCCTTCCCGCAAGGGGCAGGGAGGGTCTCACCCTCCCCCGCGTGCCTTCACGGCACGGTGCATGGAGGGCGTCACCCACTTCCGTGTGCCTTTCAACGGCAAGGTGCAGGGAGGGCCTCACCCTCGCCTCAACCAATAGGTTTAAATTGAGAGATTGGAAACCTATAATCTGTTTTTAGGTCCCTTTAGAGCTAGGCACTACAGCTATAAGGATAGGATAGATCGCCATCCAGGGCAAACCCTGGGTATACGGCACCAATACGACATCTGGTAAGGTAACCAGGCTACCTTAGCTCTGAAAGAAAAAGAAACACACGGTCTGGCAACGCCGTGCCAATCCTAGACCGAGGCCGGCTGTCCGCCGGCCGCTCGGATCCATCATTCTTAATTTGGCTTCATTGGCGTCAACATCCTGCTGCGTCTATTGTAAACACGTGTTGTTTACTCTCAGGCATATGGTAGCACCTTCTGTTTTTTCGTGTTTTCCGTGGGTGTGTGTGAAGTTTTTTACCCTTCATCCTTAATAATCCTTCTGTAGGTTTACGGGCATTAGTGTAGTTTATTCTTCATCCCTGGCCGGGCCCAGCTGTGTCTTAAATATATTTTATTCGGCTGGTTCTGTGGTCTGTGGTGTTTAATCTAACGTCCCCATGGGCGCGGCCTTAACCCTTTCTCCCCTGGGCATTTTTCCCCGCCAGGTCGTCCCTGGCCTGCACCTGGTCCTGCCACGTGATAAGCTGAGATGGGCGGATGGTTTACGTAATTCTCCCAGCCACCCCTCCCCTCCCGCCCGCCGCGGACCCTCCCAAGGGCCGGTGGCGGGGGGTTTGGTGTCCCTAGGTCTGCCACGTGTAAGCTGATGACGGGGGGCGGATGTTACGTAGGTCTCCCAGTTACGGCACCCCCCCTCCCCCCCGCCCGGACCCTCCAAAGTGGCCGGTGCGGGGGGTTTTTGTGGTCCTGGTCTGCCAGTGTTAGGAGATGGTCGAATGGTTACGTTGTTCACACCAGCGAACGTCCCCCCCCCACGCCCGGACCTCCCAAGGGCTGGTGCTGGGTTTTGGTGGTCCCTGCCTGCACGCCCCTGGCCTTCCACGTGTGCGCTAGATGGGCGGATGGTTTACGTCGCTCTTGCTGGTCCCAACCTTCCCTCGCTCCCCCCCCTCCGGACCCTCCCAAAGGGCCCGGGTAGGGGAGTTGAGCGGTCCCCCTGGCTGCCAATGTCGACCCCCCCCCTCCCCCGACATCCACTTAACCTGGGGGTGGGGCAGTGCGTGTGGCGATGCAGGTGGGGGTTCGGGGGCGTTTTCGTGTTTGCTCTAGTCCCTTTTCCCTCTCACTGTTTTAACCCTTCTTTTCCGCAGCGGATCAATTGTGAGCCCAGGGCTGCTCGGTGTCGTTTTAGGTCCCCCGAGGGCCACAAGTTCCTGCTCGCTCGCACGCCCACGTGCCTCTGTCGACTTTTTTCGTCCCGCCTTGCCCGGTATGCTGTGGATGGCTGCGGCTCATCCTCCGAGGGGGTGTGCCCTGCTTGTACCTGGCAGGCCTATGCTGACCTCAGGAGTGGGTGGTCGAAGGCTTTGAACTCTCTCCAATGCAGCCACTTCCGTCTGTCCTGAGTGCCGGTCTCTGGGTCTCGGCTGGGCCTCGCCAAGTCGTCCATTCTCCTCCTCGTCTCGCACCTCCCGGCCCCTGCCTCTGCTTCCTGAGGCTCGGCGTCGATCGTGCTGACGGTGGAGCTCAAAGATCTGGCGGTCTCCTCAATCCCCACCATGACGCGACTGACTCCCCATGTCCGAGGACTTGCCGGGTGGGTCTGTGGCTCCTACGGCCTGTCAGGTGTCTCCTGGGCCTTCCCCACCCTCACCTCCTTTGCCGCCGGGGTTGTCCGGCTTGGATGACTTCAGTGAACTCCTTCATGCAAGAATGGAGGTCCACTTAACTTCTGGGTCCCATTCTCCGACACCGAGGCGTCCGCAGTTCCCCTCGCCTGCTTCCTCTCACCGGTGGCCATCACGTCTGAGTCTGTGGTAGTCGAGATGACTACCTGGTGTCTCCGACGGGGAAGAGGATGCTGTCCCCTACCCGTGCCCAGCGGACGACGGTTCGGGGACTTCCGCCCCCTGTCTTTCCTGTCCGCCGGGACCTTCCTCCGTCTTTCTTCTGAGGGCCTTCTAGGTGCACTTCCCCCTCGTCCCGCTGCGGAGGATGCCTTGGGACTCCACTCTTCTTCCTCCGTCCCTGTTTTACCTGGGCACCGAAATGCCAACGGCGATTGGCGTGGTTGAGACGTTGAACGGCTGCCTTGTTGCCATCGTCGCCCTGGAGGCCGTGCTCCTGGGGCCCAGTTCCGGACTTGGAGGTTGCGGCGCTCCCGTGAGGACGGGGAAATGGAGAATCCCTACTCTACCGCCCGGATTCCTTTCTCTCGCCTAACGCTCCCTCGAAGCAGCCTGCGGTTTCTTTCGCGGCCCGCTTTGGATTCTCTGACCTCCTTAACCTGGCTGAAGCCTATTTTGGTCAGGATGGCTTTACCGGGCGTGGAGGGAGCCAGGATGCCAGGTGGCTTTCTCATCGGGGGACCAAGAACGGTTGCCCTGGTGAAGGCCGGCCTGGACTCTGGCCGAATTGTGGAGAGCGGGTACCACAGTGTGAAAAACGTTGGTCCTTCTCCGTCCTGGGCCCCGATCCCGGTTTCTACCCGGCCCTCTGGTGGCTTTTCCACTGTGATGGCTGTTTTCCCTCCGGGTGTCCCGGCTTTCATGCCAAGGACCCCGTGGCGGGCGCAATCGGTGAAGGATGAGCTTTTTTCTTCGCCGGGAACTTTCAGGAGCGCAACACGCCTTCCTGTTGACCTCTTCTGTTGCCCTTCTCATCAGCTGGCGGTGTGGCTCTCCCTCCCATTCGCCGTGGATCACACTTCCTCGCCCCGGCTCCTGGGAACCCGTCCGCATGTCTGTCGGCTTGTCGACCGCCTATGACGCGCTCGGCGCTCCTCTCCCGACGGTCCGCCCTGCCATTGACAGTGCCGTCACTGCCCGCTTGGCTCTTCTGCGTGAGGCCTTTTCGGGCCTGCCGGAGAGACTCTCCGATTAGTCCTTCGATTCGGAAGGTCTTGTCGTGAGCCCTCCTTGCAGCAGTGTCTCGCCCTCAATCCCCCCCCACCGTCCTCAGGTGTCTACATTCTACTCCGGCCCCCGGACCGTCTCGACCGGGGGGGGGGGGGTTCCGGGAGGGGGTCCCAGCAGTGTTTCGTCGGGGCTCTTCTCGTCCGGGAGGGGCAGTCCGGAGTGTCTCACCCCGAGTGGATGGCCTCCCAGTGATCCTCGTCGTCCCAGTCGGGGTGGGCCTTCCGGGTTCAGGGGCTCTGAGGTCCTCGGGCCTTTTCGCTCGGGGCCCGCTATCACTGTCCCACAAGCCTTTCCTTCCAAGGGTCCCGCTCTCACTTCTGAAGCCTCCCTTCCAGGGCCTCTATCAGGGTTCGGGGGAAGCCTGGCCGCAGAGAGGTTTTGGGGGCCCGCCCGGTGGTCCGAAACGTCTTTCTTTGTCCTGGATTGCCCTAAACCGCCCTTCGGCGACCGTCCTTCTTGTACGCCGTCTCCACAGTTGCTTCGCCGCCCACGTGGTCCGGACATGCACTCCTTCCGGGGTAGTGGAGAGGCGCGGGGAAAGGTCTTCTTTCCCCGTTTCATCGTAACCAAGAAGGACTCTTCGAAGGGAGGCTTATCCTTGGACCTCAGCCGCCTAAACGGATTTGTGCCAACCACCGGGTTCCGTATGGCTGACCTAGGCCCGTCACGCCTTCGGCTGAGGCAAGGGAGACTGGATTGGGCGTCCCTCCGATCTCAAGGACGCCTACTTGTCATGTCCCCATTCATCCTCAGGTTCTCGGCGCTTTCCTGACTTTCGGTGGGATCGGACCACGTGGCGTTTCACCAGACTGCCCTTCCGGCCTCTCCATCGCTTCGATGGTTTTTACGCGGCTCACTCAAGGTGGTGGCTCAGCGGATGGTGTCTGCAGGGTGATTGCCTCATCTATTTGGACCGATTGGCTGGTGTCCGGCCCCGTCTCAGGAGGACGCGGTTCGCATCTGGCCGATCTTTGGCGTGGCGGGGGAGATTGGGTTCCTAGTCAACAAGGGAAAGTCCGTCCTTACCTCCTCTCCCGCATTACTTGGCTGGGCCAATGCAATGGGGCTACCGTTCGGCTTGCGGTCCGCATACTCGGGGGAAAAATGTGCGGCCAGCTTCATCAACGCCTCTCCGGCCTCGGTTGTCCCGTTTTTTTGTCAAGGAGGCTTGGGAGTCCCTTTCTCGCTCGCTCAAACTTCGCCGCAGAAGCACTCCCCCTAGGCCGCCTTCGTCTCCGTCCGCCTTGTCCCGGTGGTGAACAAGCCGTTCCGGTGGCGGTGCCCCGCGACTTGCTTTCCGGACCCGTCCCCCTCCCCTGGCCCATCACACTACTGGACGAGTGGTTGGTGGGGCGGTTTCTCCGCGTGGACGGGTGGCTGCCTCCGTCCCCTAGGTCTTCGTGATGTCGATGCGTCGGACGTCGGGTGGGGCTACAATTCCTCCGACGGCCGCAGGGTTTCGGCGGGTGGTCCGGGGTGGAGCGCATACTCCACATCAACGTCAAGGAGCTGCTGGTCCCTCTTCTCTTCTTCCGATCGGAACCCGATCTCCCGATAAAGGGACGGCTCTCTGGCTTCGAGGTGGACACATGTTCGCGGTCCACTGTCTCGCCCGCCAGGGGGATCCAGATCCGCCCTTCTGTTTGTCCCTTTCGAGTCAGATCTTCGCCTGGCGGCCCGTTTCCCTCCACCTTCATCTGTACTGACAGGCTCCTGCCCGGGCGTGGGAATGGTGGCCGACGCCCTGTCTCGCTTCCGGGCACGTCCGTGGAGTGGCGAGCTTCGCCCGGAGCGCTTTGCGGCTCTCTGTCGGCGGTGGGGCACTCCGGAGGTGGACCTCTTAGCGATCCCCCTGCTCTGCAAACCAGGCCTTGGTGTGACGAGGGGGGACCGGACAGCTGCGGGAGGCCCGGACGCCCTCACACGGAAGACTGAACAGGTGCGCCATGTTTACCTGTTTTTCCACCTCCCGGCCCAGTGTCCTCTCCGAAGTGGTATGGAACAAACTGCGTTCCTACGAGGGGCAAGATGACCATGGTGGCTCCTCTCTGGCCGGCCAAACCGTGGTTCTCCGAAAGGACGGCCTGGTGTCCCCTCCCCGGTTTCCCTCTAGGGGCCCTCGCTTTTGTTGGAGGAGGCTTCCCGGCCAGGCTTTATTTCCACCTTGAAGGCTACACGCCTGGTTTTCTCAGTACCTCTCTTCCGTCCGACGGTCTCGGACGCGGTAGCGGAGGACATGTTGGCGGCTCTTCGCCCGTCCTGTACGATAATATCATCTCACTGCAAAGGCCTTTCAGTCGTTCACTTCAAACTCAAGGGCCTCCGCGACGTCTCTGAATCGGTCGTCCTGGAATTTTCCTCTCCTTCCTGGCCCACGACCGTGGGAGGTCCTCCGCTACTCTCTCCACTCACCTACGGCCCTGGCTGACCTGCCGAAACAAACCCCTCAAATAGGTTGGGGTTTTGGTCCTGACTGGCCGTTCTGTGACCCTGTTGAAGAGGGTTTTGTTCCACCAAAACCCCCTCCCCGTGTCCCTGGTCCCTTCTGGTCCCTGGAGAAGGTCTCTCCGGTTCCTGCAGGGCGACCATTTGGGTCTGACGCTGCCGGACCTCGCCTCTTCAGAAGGCCTTGTTCCTGGTGGCCCTGGCTACCGGGGTTTCGGGCTTTCAGGCTGAGGGCGCGTACGGCCGTTTTTCCCCAGTGGACGACCTTCTCGCGGACGGCTCCGCTGTCCCTCCCTCTCTCCCTCTCGCCCAAGGTGCGGGGTAAGAACCGAGCGGCAGGATGGCCACCGTCCTCGCAACGGTCGTTCGTTCCGGCTTGGTCTGCTGGTAACGCCGCACATCCCCTTGTGGCCCGGTTTCGGCGCTCCGGCGTTACCTGGTGCTTCCAGGGCCCTGGGCGTGTGACCTGCAGTTTCTTGTTCCGCGATCCTGTAACTGGTCGTGTCCGATGGGCCGCCGCTCCGGGGGCGTCATCGAGTCGGCGGATCCAGGTCACGCCCCTCGCGCCCATGACGTCCGGGGTGTTGCTGCGTCCTCTGGCCTTCCTCCGCACCCATTCCCTTGGAGAGGGTACGGGAAGGGGGACAGTGATTACGGCCTCGAGCTTCGGTCTCGTTACCATTCCCACTCCGTCGTGGACTTCCCATGTGTTGCCCTGGGACACCCTCCGTCCGGAGGGGCTGGGGTGGTGGACGCCGGGGCCCTCCATTGACTGTCCTCCGCTTGATTCGGGTGAGTATAACTAGTATATCGTTTTGTTCTTGTTGCACTTGCTCTTTTGCCTCCCCGCGGGGTCGGGGGCTTCTTGCCCCGTCCTCCAAGTGGCAGGTAGCTTAGTGAACTAGCTCTAAAGTGGGACCTAAAATTGACGGCTTTGAAGGATGACAAAGCCTATTTTTGGGTTCCTGACAGAGCTAGTGCAAGGCCTTCGGCCCTCCACCCTTCCTTCCCAGCCAGTTTTCAGCCCCTCTCCCCGGGGATGATTATTGGGATGGTTATGATGGCTACCGAGCCGATGGGGGGCGGACAGCCGGCCTCGGTCCCCCAGGATTGGTAAGTCCGAGCGTTGCCAGACGTTTTTCTTTTTCTTTCAGATCTAAGTGTAGCCTGGTTACCTAACCAGATGTCGGTATTGGTTGCCTGTATACCAAGAGTTTGCCCTGGGTGGCGATCTTTCCTATCCTATAGCTTAGTGCGCTATCTCTGTCAGGGACCCAAAAATAGGCTTTTCATACTTCAAAGCCGTCATTTCACTCTTTCTGCTCTACCCATCACAATCTTCGTTACATGCACACTCAAAAGAGTACGTACAGGTTGGTGTTAAGAAGTGCAGGTTGGAGTTAAGAAGAATGGAACCTAAACCATAACAATAGGTATATACCTTATTAAGATCAAATCAAAATCCTCCCTGACCGTCCTCCAGGCCACCCCCTGCACGCTGGCGAAAACCACCAGCGACCATCGACAGCGCCACCGCAGGACCTCACCAGCCGCCGCATGCCTTCACGGCACAGGTGAATGAGGGCCTAACCAGCTCCCGCGTGCCTTCACGGCACGGGTGAAGGAGGGCCTCACCAGCCCTCGCATGCCTTCATGGCACGTGGCAGGGAGGGCCTCACCCACCCCCGCGTGCCTTCACGGAACGGGGCAGGTAAGGCCTCACCTGCCCCCGGCAGCCTTCACGGCAAGGGGCTGGAAGGGCCTCACCTACCCCCAAATGCCTTCACGGGAAGAGGAAGGGAGGGCTTCACCCACCCCCGCATGCCTTCACGGCAAGGGGCAGGGAGGGCCTCACCCACCCCCGCGTGCCTTCAAGGCACGGGGCAGGGAGGGCTTCACCCGCCCCTTCGTGCCTTCACGGCAGGGGCCAGGGAGGGCCACACCCGCCCCCGCGTGCTTTCACGGCAAAGGGGCTGGGAGGGCCTCCACTTCCCCCGCGGGCCTACACGGCAGGGGCCAAGGAGGGCGTCACCCACCCCCGTGTGCCTTCACGGCAAGGGACAGGGAGGGCATCGCCCTCCCCCGCGTGCCTTCACGGCACGGGGCAGGGAGGGCCTCACCCACCCCCGCATGCCTTCAAGGCAAGGGGCAGGGAGGGCCTCACCTGCCACAGCGTGCCTTCACAGCACGGGGCAGGGAGGGCCTCACCCGACCCAGCGTGCCTTCAAAACAAGGTGCAGGCAGGGCCTCACCCGCCCCCGCGTGCCTTCAGGCAAGGGCCGGGAGGGCCTCACACCCGCCCCCGCGTGCCTTCACGCCATGAGCGAGGGAGGAGGCCTCACCCCTACTCCGCGTGCCTTCACGGAAAGGGCAGGGAGGGCCGCACCCACCCACGCGTGCCTTCACGGCACGGGGCAGGGAGGGCCTCACCCGCCCCCGCGTACCTTCACGGCAAGGGGCAGAGAGGGCTTCACTCGCTCCCGCGTGCCTTCAAGGCAAGGGGCAGGGAGTGCCTCACCCACCCCCGCCTGCCTTCACGGCAAGGGGCAGGGAGGGCCTCACCCACCCACGAGAGCCTTCACGGCTAGGGGCAGGGAGGGCCTCAATCGCCCCCGCGTGCCATCAAGGCAAAGGGCAGTGAGGGCCTAACCCGCCCCCGCATGCCTTCACAGCACGGGGTAGGGAGGAGCCTCTCCCCGCCCCCGCGTGCCTTCAAGGCAGGGGGCAGAGGTTATCACATACGGCCCCGCGTGCCTCCACAGCACGGAGCAGGAGGGGCCTCACCCCAGCCCCGCGTGCCTTCAAGCAGGAGCAGGTAGGGCTTTACCCGCCCCCGCGTGCCTTCACGGCAAGGGGCAGGGAGGGGCCTCCCCGTCCCCCGCGTGCCTTCACGCAAGGGTGCAGTGAGACGCCTCACACCGCGCCGCCTGTGCCTTCACGGGCAGGGCAAGGAGGGCCTCACCCACCCTCAGCGTGCCTCACATGGGCACGAGTGCAGGGAGGGACTCACCCTCCCCGCATGCCTTCAAATGCAATGGGCAGGGAGGGCCTCACACGCCCCTCGTTGCCTTCACAGCACGGGGCAGGGAGGGCCTCCCCACACGCCGTGTAACTTCAAAGCAAGGAGCAAGAGAGGCCTCAAACCCCCCGTTCCCAGCGTTTCCCTTTCCAAGGCAGGGGGCAGAGAGGCTTCACCCTCCCCCGCGTGCCTACCGCAAGGGGCTGGGAGGGCCTCTACGAGCCCCATATGCCTTCATGGCAAGAGGCCAGGGCGGGCCTTACCCACCTCCGCGTGATTTCATGGCAAGGGGCAAGGAGGAACGTACCCGTACACGCGTGCCTTCACGGCCCTGGCCAAGGAGGGCCTCACCCGCCCCCGCGTACCTTCACGGTTAGGGGCAGAGAGGGCCTCACCCACAACCGCGTGTGCTTCACAGCAAGGGGCAGGGAGGGCCTCACCGCCCAAGCGTGCCTTCACGCAAGGGGCCATGAAGGGCCTCCCCCTCCCCGCGTGCCTTCACGTCAATGGGGTGAGGGAGGGCCTCACCCTCCCCCGCGATCGCTTCAGGAAGGGAAAGCGAGGGCCTCAATCGCCTCCCGCCGTGCCTTTCAAGGCAAGGGGCAGTGAGGCCTAACTCGGCCCTCGGCGTGCCCTTCCAGCACGGGCAGGGAGAGCTCTCACCCGCCCCCGCGTGCCTTCGAAGGCAAGGGGCAGGGAGGGCCTCACCCAACCCCGCGTGCCTTCCAAGGAAAAGGGCATGGATGGGCCTCACCCGCTCTCGCGTGCCTTAACAGCACCGGTCAGGGAGGGCCTTCGC
>JACEEZ010022304.1:25571-52966 GCA_016584305.1 Chionoecetes opilio
GCGTGCCTTCACGGCAAGAGGCGGGGAGGGCATCACCCTACCCCCGGCCTTCACGGAAGGGGAGGGAGGCCCCCCCACCCCCGCGTCCCTTAGCCACGGGGCAGGGGGGGGCCTATCCCCCTCGTGCCTTCACGGCACGGGCCAGGGAGGGCCACACCCGCCCCCGCGTGCCTTCAAGGCAAGGATCAGGGAGGGCTTCACCCACCGCCGCGTGCCTTCAAGGCACGGGGCAGTGAAGGCCTCAACCGCCCCCGCGTGCCTTCACGGCAAGGAGCAGGGAGGGCCTCACCCACCTCCGCATGCCTTCGCGGCAAGGGGCAGGGAGGGCCTCACCCGCCCCCGCGTGCATTCACGGCAAGGGGCAGGGAGGGCTTCACCCACCCCCGCGTGCTTCGAAGGCACGGGGCAGGATGGGCCTCACCCACCCCCGCGTACCTTCAAGGCACAAGGCAGGGAGGGCCACACCTACCCCCGCGTGCTTTCAAGGCACGGGGCAGTTATTGCCTCACCCATCCCAGCGTGCCTTCAAGGCAAATGGCAGGGAGGGCCTCACCCATCCCCGCGTGCCTTCAAGGCAAGGGGCAGGGAGGGCCTCACCCGCCCCCGCGTGCCTTCAAGGCAAGGGGCAGGGAGGGCCTCGTCCGTCCCCCCGTGCCTTAACGGCAATGGGCAGGGAGGACCTCACCCACACCCGCGTGCCTTTACGGCAAGGGGCAGGGAGGGCCTCACCCGCCCCCGCGTGCCTTCACGACAAGGGGCAGGGAGGGCCTAGCCCACCCCTGCGTGCCTTCACGGCAAGGGGCAGGGAGGGCCTCACCCGCCCCCGCGTGCCTTCACTGCACGGGGCAGGGAGGGCCTTACCCGCCCCCGCGTTCCTTCACAGCACGGGGCAGGGAGGACCTCACCCGCCCTAGCGTATCTTCACAGCTCGGGGCAGGGAGAGCCTCACCCACCCCCGCATGCCCTCAAGGCAAGGGGCAGGGAGGGCCTCACCTGCCCCAGCGTGCCTTCACAGCACGGGGCAGGGAGGGCCTCACCCTCCCTGCGTGCCTCAACGGCAAGGAGCAGGGAGGGCCTTACCCGACCCCGCGTGCCTTCAAGGCAAGGGGCAGGGAATGCCTCACCCGCCCACGCGTGCCTTCACGGCAAGGGGCAGGGAGGGCATCACCCGCCCCCGCGTGCCTTCCCAGCACGGGGCAGGGAGGGCCTCACCCGCCCCCGCGTGCCTTCAAGGCAAGGGGCAGGAAGGGCCTCACCCGCCCTCGCGTGCCTTCAATGCACAGGGCAGGTAGGGCCTCACCTAACCACGCGTGCCTTCAAGGCAAGGGGCAGGGAGGGCCTCACCAGCCCCCGCGTGCCTTAACAGCACGGGGTAGGGTGGGCCTCACCCACCCCAGCGTGCCTTCAAGGCAAGGGGCAGGGAGGGCTTCACCCATCCCCGCTTGGTTTCACAGCACGAGGCAGGGAGGGCCCCACCCGCCCCCGCGTTCCTTCACAGCACGGGGCAGGGAGGGCCTCACCCTCATCCGCGTGCCTTCACATCACGGGGCAGGGAGGGCCTCATCCGCCCTCGCGGTTCTTCACAGCACGGGGCAGGGTGGGCCTCACCCTACCCCCACGTGGTTTCAAGGCTCGGGGCAGGGAGGGCCTCACCCATCCCCGCGTGCCTTCAGGGCACGGGGCAGGAAGGGCCTCCCCTTCCCCCCCGTGCCTTCAAGGCTCGGGGCAGGGAGGGCCTCACCCACCCCCGTGTGCCTTCACGGCATGAAGCAGGGAGGGCCACACCCGCCACCGCAGTGCCTTCATGGCAAGGGGCAGGGAGGGCCTCACCCAGCCCCGCGTGCCTTCACGGCAGGGGTAAGGAGGGCCTCACCCTTCCCCGCGTGCCTTCAAGGCATGGGGCAGGGAGGGCTTCATCCACCCCCGCGTGCCTTCAAGGCACGGGACAGGGAGGGCCTCACCCGCCCCCGTTGCCTTCACGGCATGGGGCAGGGAGGGCCTAACCCACCCCCGCGTGCCTTCACGGCAAGGAGCAGGGAGGGCATCACCCAACCCCCGCGTGACTTCAAGGCACGGGGCAGGGAGAGTCACACCCGCCCCCGCATGCCTTCAGGGCACGGGGTAGGGAGGGCCTCAACCGCCCCCGCGTTCCTTCACAGCAAGGGGCAGGGAGGGCCTCACCCACCCCCGCGTCCCTTCAAGGCAAGGGGCAGGGAGGGCCTCACCCGCCTCCGTGTGCCTTCACGGCAAGGGGCAGGGTGGGCTTCACCCACCCCCGCGTGCCTTCACGGCACGGGGCAGGGAGGGCCTCACCCACCCTCGTGTGCCTTCACGGCAAGGGGCAGGGAGGGCCTCACCCACCACGCGTGCCATCACGGCACGGTGCAGGGAGGGCGTCACCCACACCGCGTGCCTTCACGGCAAGGGGCAGGCAGGGCCTCACCTCGCCTCAACCAATTGGTTGGAGTTGAGAAGATTGGAACCCATACGGTGTCTGTACTCCTTCTGCTCTACCCATCACAGCCTTCGTTACCTGCACACTCAAAATAGTACTAGTCCAGTCAAAATACGAAAAAAAAACCTTTACCCTGAACAAATTCCAAGAAAGCGTTTTATTGTTTTTTTTGGTAGTATTACATGTAGGGAAAAACATACTAAAAGTTTACCAAAATATGGTTACCACAAAGGGTCCAAATGTGACGTCAAAGAATATGGCCGCCAAAGCTATAAAATGTTAAGGGGATCGTTTCCCCTTTCGGCCAATTTTTTTTGTTATTGAACCTACAAACGTGAAAGTTGGTATATATACGTAAAATTTAATTCTAAGAACCTTCTGTTTACCAAAAAAAATTGCTTTTCCTCATAGAAAACTAATTACGGATAGAAAACGTGATTTTAGGGGGGGGGGTTCCAAACCCTACTCCTCCTTGAGTTTTTGACGTAGGGCGATGATATGGGTATCATTGGATGCGGAAAGACTTGGGCTACACATTTAAGTAAGCACTTTGTTTATTTTCCTCCTCTGAAATAAATAAAAAAATCAGTAAAAAGTTCAAAATGGTAAGGCTACGATAGTATTTGATGGTTACATTGGAGGACCAAACACTAAGGACATTACCCATCAGAGACGGCGCAAAAATCGAACAAGTAACAAAGTGAACATTGCGGAAGGAACGAAATTTGTCGGGAAAAAGGAGGATTTCCTTTCTAATGTGGAGAACAAACAGTCTCTTATCAATCTGATTTCACAACGCATGAAGGACAGAGGTTGCAACGTAATACAATCAGAGGGGGATGCAGATGTGGAGATTGTTAAGGCAGCAGTGTCAATGTCATCCAACAAAAGGACTAGTCTCATTGGCGAAGATACAGATCTATTGGTGTTGTTACTTCATCACGCGTCAACCAGCGATGGCAACAAGCTTTATTTCTACTCGGATAAAGGGAGTCCTGCAACAGTATACGACATTAAGGTTATGAAGAAGTTGCTTGGAAATGATGTCTGCAGCAGTCTTCTGTTCCTGCATGCATTCACGGGATGCGATACCACTTCCTGCGGTTTTTGGAATAGGAAAAAAAATCGCTCTACACAAGGTTTTGAAGGGAGACTCTGTCTTCAATAGCTGTGCTAAGATGTTTACCACACCTAATAAAAACATAGCTGAGATTGAAGACGCTGGGTGTAAAGCGATGGTGGCATTGTTCGGGGGCAAACCTGGAGACAATCTGTCTGCAATGAGGTATTCTAGTCTCTGCCGAAAAGTTGGTTCAGCCAAAAGCTTTATTACACCTGAACGACTGCCACCGACCTCCTCTGCAACGAAGTATCATGCCCTTCGGAGTTACCTCCAAGTGATGCTTTGGATGGACAATGGTGAGGCCATGGACACTACTGAATGGGGATGGGAATTGCAGAACAACAGTCTAGTTCCAGTGATGATGGATACTTCACCTGCGCCAGAAAAACTTCTGAAAATAATTCACTGCAATTGTTCTCGTGGTTGTAGTACACTTCGGTGCACTTGCAAAACACACGGACTTATCTGTTCACGGGTATGCGGACCATGTCAAGAAGGGCATTGTGACAATATGAGTGAGGAAGCAGTGTCTGATGATGAAAATAGAGACTATTAAACTGACACGGTTATTCAGTGATGAAGTAGGTCTTAAAATGCACTGTGTATTCTATAATTTTTAGAAATGTACATGTATGTCATGACGTCATTGATGACATCATGACCTCGCCTGTCCGTGTAGTTAGTATGAAACTTTGTATAAAAATTGTTATATCAACATATATAGTATAAAAAATGTAAACTCTTCTGTAACCTACAGCTACAGCTTTGAAATAAGGAAATAGTGGTTATTTATAGTGCGATGGCTGTCATCGTCTTATGACGTCATAGTTAGGACCTTTGTGGTGATCAATTTTTGGTAAACTTTTAGTATGTTGTTCCCCACATATAATTTATAGGTGTATAGTCCCTCAAATAGTCCCTCAAAGTAAAAAAAAATAAAAAAAATAAAACATTTCATTTCTATTTATTTTTTATTTTTGAGGGGCTATATTTTTTGATCTAATTAGAAAATTAAAAAAAATCGCCCTTGACGTCCTAGCGGCTTTATTCTTCTTTCGAATGACACCTCTACCGACTCTCTCCGACTGATATTGACGGAGGATTAGTCTTTGGGGGGACTCCCCTAAAATCACGTTTTCTTTCGCTAACTCGTTTTCTATGCGTCAAATCAAAATTTTCCCATAAGACGACCCCTACTTTTTTTACTTGTTATATTTATGTACCACGTTTCAAATATGTAGGTTTAATAATAAAGAAAATAAAATTTTTGGGGAGTCGATCCCCTTAACATTTTATAGCTTTGGCGGCCATATTCTTTGACGTCACATTTGGACCCTCTGTGGTAACCATATTTTGGTAAACTTTTAGTATGTTTTCCCTACATGTAATACTACCAAAAAAAACAATAAAACGCTTTCTTGGAATTTGTTCAGGGTCAAACCGTATGTTGACTGGACTATACGTACAGTTTGGAGTTAAGAAGTGCAGGTTGGAGTTAAGAAGGATGGAACCTAAACGATAACATTAGGGGTATAGCTTATTAAAATCAAATCAAAATCCTCCCTGACCGTCCTCCAGGCCACCCCTTGCACGCTGGCGACCACCGCCAGCGACCACCGCCAGTGCCACCGCAGGGCCTCACCAGCCGTCGCGTTCATTCACGGCACGGATGAATGAGGGCCTCACCAGCCCCCGCGTGCCTTCACGGCACGGGTGAAGGAGGGCTTCACCAGCCCCCGCGTGCCTTCACGGCACGGGGCAGGGAGGGCCTCACCCTTCCCCGTGTGCCTTCACGGCACGGGGCAGGGAGGGCTTCTCCCGCCATCGCGTGCCTTCACGGCAAAGGGAAGAGAGGGCCTCACCCACCCCAGCGTGCCTTTACGGCATGTTGCAGGGAGGGCCTCACCCCCCCCCCTGCGTGCCTTCAACGCATGGGGCAGGGAGGGCATCACCCACCCCCGCGTGCCTTCAAGGCACGGGGCAAGGAGGGTCACACCCGCCCCCGCATGCCTTCAAGGCATTGGGTAGGAAGGGCCTCAGCCACCCCCGCGTTCCTTCAGAGCAAGGGGAAGGGAGGGCATCACCCTCCCCCGCGTGCCTTCACGACAAGGGGCAGGGAGGGCCTCACCCACTCCCTCGTGCCTTCACGGCAAGAGGCAGGGGGGGCCCTCACCCACCCCCGCGTGCTTTCACGGCACGAGGCAAGGAGGGCCTCACCCACCTTCGCGTGCCTTCACGGCAAGGGGCAAGGAGGCCTCACCCAATCTCGCGTGCCTTCACAGAAAGGGGCAGGGAGGGCCTTACCCCCCTCGCGTGCCTTCACGGCAAGGGGCAGTGAGGGCCTCACCAACCTCCGCGTGCCTTCACAGCACGAGGCAGGGAGGGCCTCAGCCAGCCCCGCGTGCCTTCAAGGCAATGGGCAGGGAGGGCTTCACCCACACCCACGTGCCTTCACAGTACGGGGCAGGGAGGGCTTCACCCACCCCCGCGTGCCATCACGGCAAAGGACAGGGCGGGCCTCACCCGCCCCCGCGTGCATTCACGGCAAGGTGCAGGGAGGGTTTCACCCACCCCCGCGTGCCTTCAAGGTACGGGGCAGGGAGGGGGCCTCACCCCCCCCGGCGTGCCTTCAAGGCACGGGGCAGGAAGGGCCACACCCACTCCCGCGAACATTCAAGGCATGGGGCAGTGAAGGCCTCACCCATCCCCGCGTGTCTTCAAGGCAAGGGGCAGGGAGGGCCTCAACCGCCCCCGCGTGCCTTCACGGCAGAATCAGAATATAAAAAGAGAAAGCAGGAGATGGGGAAGTGGGGACAGGGAGAAAAATACATGGGTGAGAGAAAGGAGGCTAGTAAGAGTTAAAGTCTCCGGGGCTTGACCCAGGTGCTGTATGTGTTTGTATGTTGTTGTTGTGAGTCGATCTCGACCTAACGACACCCCTTTCCCATCTCGCATAAAAAACAGAAACCACTCGGGGGGCGGCTTGGCAGGACATGGGCCTCGGAGATGGTGCCCCGAGACACCCAGGAACCCCCGCGCCCACCCGCCGCCCACCAGTTTCCTTCAGTTTTGGTTTTTTGTTCTTCTTTTTCTTTCTTCAGGCTGACTTGTTTCTTCTTTTCTTCGTTCTTCTTTCTTTTTCTCTTCTTTCTTCTTATCTTTTTTGTGTTGTTGTTGTTTTTTGTTTCTTGTCTTGTTTGTTTTGGTTTGATTTGCTTTTTCTGTCACTGCCATTACGCGCGCACCCCCCCAAAACGCCACGGCACCCCGCACGGGCGGCGGGCGTCTTTTCTCCACTTCATCTCCCGCGCCCAACATATACCAACAGGAGGAAGGAAATGTGAAAAAAATTAGTGAAAGAAGTCTGAGATTAAAGGTTTTTTTTTGTTTTGTTTATTTTTTCCAGAGATTGGACAGGGGAAGAATGACTCCGAAGCGGAGGGACCTACAGTTTTTCGTGGGATCCGAACCACTGATAGAGAGGGGAAAGGGCGAGCGGAACGAGGGATTGTAAGAGTATAAAGTTATGCAGCAGCGTAAAAAGGATAAGATTACCTCCGTATAGCAGAGGGGTCATTGGATTAATGTGCCTCGTCCGAACCCCCGTAGGATAGTAGCATTTAGCTAGAGGAGGGGGAGGGGGGGGGGAAGTGGAACGGAGTGGATTGTAGGAGTAAAAGTTTTGTAGCAGCAAAAAAGGGGGACAGGATACCTTCGTAGAGCGAAGGGGTCATTGGAATTATGTGGCCTCGTCCGAACCACGGAAGGATATTGAGAGTAGCTTAGAAGGACAACGAAGAGAATTACGACCAAATTTGCTTCCCCACCGACCGACAAAAGCTTACAACCCGACGGACGATCCGAAAGCCCAACCAGTCTTCATCCCGCTGTGTGTGGGGGTGAAACCAGGTCTGCTCCCCCGCGGGTGTGGAGGCCGTCGGTGATGACGCAAGGGTCCGGGTTCTCGAACTTTAAAAAGGGTTGCCTTGCGCCCCCATCAGTCTTGGCTTTCCTGTGAGATTTCGCATGGAGGGAGGACAGATGGTTAGAGAGTGTGGTTAGGGAGGGGGGGATCCATGCCGAAGACGGGCCGTCGGTGGCTACGCTGGTCACGGTCATTTAGCCGTGGCCACCCATGGCCTGTCAGTCTTGGCCCACCTGGAAGGAAAACCCTCCGGACCCTGAACCGTTGGAAGAGGTGCAGGGCGTTGCACGCAGCACCAGCATTATCAAAAAATTACTTTTAAAAACAAAAAATATGAATACAAAGCCTTAAGACAATAAGTGAGAAAAAAACAGCCGGGACCGACTGCGTGCCTCGCCCTGAGGAACTGTTGGAAGAGTGTGGTTATTTCAGGACAGGAAAAGGATAGGGTCGTGGCTGTGTGAACACTGTTGAGGAACCCGTTTGGGCAGAACGTGTCGGGGCCCTGGGCTACCGCGACTCGCTGCTGCCAGCGGTTGGCACATCTCTAAAACAATACCACAGAGAGTGTGTAAGGAAGGTCTGGCCGAGCCTGGCCCTCCCCGGTGGGAAGCGGGTGGAAAAAAATGGGTTAGTGGAAATAACAGGAGTTAGTGGGAAACAGTGAAGTGATTATGTGTAGATTGGAAGTGGGGGGTTGTTGGGGTTTGGTGTTAGTAACTTTGTTCGGGGAAGACAATAAACTCGCGGGAGAGTGTCGATGAAGGTGTACATTGTGTCATGTGTGTGTTGGAACATGGTGAGTCGTTTTTGTGCTCGGTTGTATAGTGTAATGTTGATGGGAGGATTTTTGGTCTCCTCGTAAAGGGGAGGAAGAGGCCCGGGAAGTCGTACCACTTTAGTCCTATTTGCGGAGCGTAGTGACTTTTTCGGGATCCTCTGTAGTTTGCGAAGTTTGGGTTTTTTGCCACTAGAGAGAGGATGAGGGGGCAGTAGGTTTAGGTGGGTAGAAACAGGGCTTTGAAAAGATGCAATTTTGTGCACGCGCAGCTGTAGCGGAACCTGCCCAGGCTGCTCTGTACTGTGGCCGCGATACCTAATTTGGCGTTTGGGGTTTTGATTGAATCTGAGATTTTTACTATGTTAAGGCCGAGTACTATGTTTTTATACTTCGGGGGATTGGTGTGGGTTTTGGGAGGAACGGGTATAATATTTTATCTCGGGCTTCTCGCTTTTATATTAAAGTAAGTGACTTTGGTTTTTTGGGGGTGTGAGTGAATCCTCCACTTGAGTTACCACAGGCTGGTAGCAGTGATTTCCCATTGGATACGGTCATTTTAATTGACCCAAATTGTCTGGAGCGGCTAAAAATGTCACGTCGTCTGCATTTTGGGAAGGTCAGAGATTCTCGTTGTCGGGTCAGGTAGGTCATGAGTGTACATTTTTAAAGAGATTTGGGGGAAAGGATAGAGCCCTGGGGGCCCCCGGTAGTGGTGTAAAAGGGTCGGAAAGTATGTCTGTATGACGGAGTCTCATCTGTCTGTCTGTCAGGAAGTTGCATAGTAGTCTTTTGGTCAGAATAGGGAGGTCAAAGTCGTTACATATTTTATATTTGAGTCCTTGTGCCACACGGTGTCAATGCTTGTTTTACGTCTTTTTTCACTAGAACTGTTCTATAATAACCCTTTGGGTTTTGTGCTCCCTTTGAGGGAGGGGCCCCTATGGTGTTTAGCGCGTCGTCGGTGGAGGGTCCTTGCCTGAAGCCAAACTGCTTTTGGGGACAGGAGGTTTTTTGTCTCGAGGTGTTCTTAAGTCGGGCGCATACTAGTCTTTCAAAAGTCTCCCTAGAATGTCAAATAGGCTAATCGGGCGGTAATTTTTGGCGAGGTGAGGGCTTTTCCTGGGTTTTGGATGAGAATTGTGGTGGCTGTTTGAAGGCTTTTGGGAAATAGCCTGTGCGAGCGAGGCGTTAAAAATGTGTGTGAGTGAGGAATGATCGGTGGGGGGAGATTTTTGATGATGCCTTTTGGGGCCTGATGCGCGGCGTGGCGTTCGTTTGAGTAGCCCGGCGACATCCTCCTCCCCAAATGGGGGTGGGGAGGGTTTTCGTGGTTTAAGTTGTTTGTGTTTTTGTAGCCCAGAGGGAAAAGTGTCTACTTCGTGTCGGTGCATGTGTGTGGTGATGCGTTCTATGTGTGTTTGCTGGGGTGCTGAGGGAAGGGGGGTGGTCGGAAATCCGTTCCCAGTTGCATAAACGCGTTGGTTACTCGGACAGGGTCTCTTACCGGATGTTGTTTTCGAGTAAATACTCGAAACGTTCCCTCTTATTCCCTTTATTCTATGCACCATGTGACAGAACTCAGTGGAGTTTGGGGTGGCGCTTGCTGTCCAAGCGTTGTACTAAGCTTCTCCAGTGTGTGTCGTGGTCAGTCTGTAAGCTGTCGAGGGTGTGTCGGCGTAGAATGTTTAGGTCTCCCCGGATTGGGTGTGATTTTGAATGTTGCGTGCAAAGCGTGTTCTGTAGCAGATAAGGGACGTTGTGTTTTGGATAGAGGGTTTAAAGTCATAGAAAATGTTGTGTTGTTTCTTTGGTATGTACGTGTTTGCAGTGTGAGGATGTTTTCTTGAAGAGTGTTTATGGCTGTGTCAAGTTGTGTGTGTATTGTCTTTCTAATGGTATGGGGTTGTGTGTGTTGCGAGGGCCCCTTAAAGTCTGCCCAGTTTGGCGTTATTATAGTCAAGTAAGGTGGTGAAGGGACGGAAATAGGGTTAGTGGATATGCGGAGAATTAGAGGTATGTGATCCGAGCCCCAGAGGGGGCCCGGAGAGAGGTGGTGGTGTAGGTGAAAGGACTGTCTGTTAGTGATGGCAAGGTCGGGTCGCCCCGTGCCACCATTTCCAATAAACATGTTGGGAAGTCTGGCCCCAGAAAGCGAAGGCGTTTGAAGTTTTCAATTTGGTGTAGCTGAAGGCCGTGGGGGTTGTTTCCCGCCGTGTCTGAAAGTTGTGTGTGCAGCGTTGAGATCGGCTATGAGGTAGACAGGTATGTTCGTGGGGTTGAATAGGCGCTGTATACTGGTAAGAGGAAGTCCGGTGTTGGGTCGAGCGTAGGTTGTGGCCACCAAGATGGGACCATGTGAAGTATGAATAATGGCTGCTAAGAAATGAGGTGTAGGCCAGTCCACTAGGAAGTCGTGTCGAAGAGTGTGTTTTATCAGGATGGTTACGCCGTCGTGAGGTATTGCTGTGGTGTTTTTACATGTGTATCCGTATAGTTTTATGGGGTTACTGAGAGCCCCGATGTCATTGAGGAGGACAATGTCTGGGTCTAAAGATTTTATAGACTCAGTTATTAGATGACGATTAATTTGGTATCCACGACAATTTAGCTGCATGAAGGTGATCATAGCTTACGGTGTTTTAGATTAACTATTAAGTTTACTCGCTTTGGCTTTATTACAAGTTTGTGCGCGTGTGGTGACAGGGGAAGCAGAGATAGCGGGATGGGAGGAAGGTGTGTTAGTAACAGGTAAGGGTAAGAGTGCGCTGGGGGGGGGGGCGCGGGTAGGTTCCTGCGGTTGGGCTCCGGGCGCGTCGCCCTCGATGGAGCTTTCCAGCTCCCCATCGCTGTCGCTCTCTGAGGACGAGGACTGATCTCCTTGCTCTGCTGTATCGGTGGGGGTGTGTGTCTCAGGTTGGGTGGTGTTGGGCGGTGTCGAAATCTGTCCGTGATTTCTTTGGTATGAGTGTCTATGTTTAGTTATGAAGGCGTCTGACATTTTGAAGGAGGGTAATCCATTTTCATTTAGTAGTTCTGTCATTTGTTTGTGGAAGAGGTGAAGGTTTCCTTTTGCCATGTGGGCGGCGGCTTGTACACAGGCCGTGATTTTGTATGTCGCATTTGTGGTGTCTGTTAGGTGCACTTGTGGTGGGTTTTCGAGTGGTGTGGTGTTAGTGGGAGGAGGGAGTAAGAGGGCAGGAGGGGAAGGGGTAGGGTTTGCGGGTGTTGTGGTGTTAGTAGAGGTTGGTAAGGGGACAGGAGGGGAAGAGGTAGTAGAAGAAGAGGAGTGAGGGTTGTTGTGTTTTGCGCTGTTTGAGCTTTGCGTTTGATTATGCACCTAAAGGCGACGGCGGTGTGATCCCCGCCGCAATTAGAGCACTTGGTAGTGTTGGATGTGCATTGTCTGTAGTTGTGGCCCAATTCAGCGCATTTGGAGCATTTGTCGACTGTTTCTGTGGGAGCTATTTGTTTTGGTGTTGAAGAGGAGACACTTGAAACATTTTACCACCGGCAGTGTTTTGGATATCTACGTTTTTACTGTGGGATGATTTGGGAGAAAACTTTAAGTCCGTTCTTTTTCTGGTGTTTCTGCTGTTTTGATTGTGTCCTGATTTTTTAAACATGTGAGCCTTCTGTATGATTGAAATTTCGTCTATCTGTACGTTATGTTTTGCTTCAATTTCCTGTCGTAGAGTGTCTATGTTTGAATTGAGCAGGAGGTCGTCGATGCGGCGAGCAAGGATGGTTCTCGCTGATATCATGGCTGGGTGTTCAATTAGGGTGAAGCCTTTCTCTGTCAGTTTGCGTGTATTTTCGTGGGTAGTGTGTGCTGTGAGGTCGGCCTCGGAAGCGAGACCGACGAAAGCGTACGGGCCGGAGATAAAGCATTTTGTGTGAGCGATCTGTGTTACTTGAAAAAAAGTGGCGCTGATGTCATTTTGGGGGGCGTCGGTATGTCTGTATCGCAGCGTGCAGTCAGGGGGGCGTGGGTTTGCCCAAACTTGGGGGGCATACAGCGAAACGGGTTAACACAACTGATTTCACTATGGGTAATACACAGCTGAATTTAGACTAGATAAGATTAGAATATGTACCCACAACACAACTGAGATAAAGTCGGAATGCCCTTGGCACTCCGTGGCGGCTCCGATAACTGTGGAGAGAACAATGAGGAAACACATGTTCTGGACACAGAGCTATGCCAGGAAACTTACTCTCACGCCAGTCTGTGGTCGCCCCAGAGCGAAGCTGGAAAAAACTAAGACCCCCGGGACAAGAGAAGGTAACTGAGGGGAAAGGGGTTTAGGGAAAGGGTTTTTGAGATAATTAAATAAAAAAACAAATTGGAAAAGAGGGATTTGCGGAGGGGGTGGGGTAACTTTAAACGGAAAAAAAAACACTGACAGAGAAATGCACAGAAGGGGAAGAAGAGAAAAAATAAAAACACTAGATCAGAGAGGGAGAGTTAAGGGGGGGCTTTTACGGGGGAAACATGACAGGGGAAAATTAGAGAAAGGACGCGAAGGACAAAGGGAAATAGAAACAAAAATACGTAAGATAGCAAAATTTTCAATAATACAGAAGGCTCACATGTTTAAAAAATCGGGAAAAACAATCAAAAAAACAAGCAAAACATACAAAGAAAATTTAAAATTTTTAAACAAAAATCCCCATATAACGTGATACCAAAAACATCTGCCAGTGATACAATTTTCCAAAGTTTCCCTTCACACCCCGAACAAAAACTGCACAAAACAGTCACAATGCCCCAAATGCGCGATTTAGGCCACAACTAAGACAATGCACATCCAAACACTACCAATGCCAATTGCGGCGGGGTCACACCCCCGCCCCTTTAAGGTGCATAATAAACGCAAACTAAAACAGCACAAAACACAACGCCCCTCACTGCGACAACCGCCATAATACATCCCAAAGGGGCCGAAACCCCCTACCTTTTCCCCCCCTGTCCCCTTACCCACCCTATAACACCAAACCCCGTAAACCCCTACCCCTTCCCCCCGCCCTTTACCCCCTCCTCCCACTAACCTACACCACTCAAAAACCCCCCACAAGTGCACTAAAAAACCCCCACAAATGCGACTTTTAAAATCACGGCCTGTGTAAAAGACCCCGCCACAGGCAAAAGGAAATTTTCACCTCTTCCCCGAACAAATTACAAAATTACAATAAAATGGTTTATTTCCCTTCAAATGTCAGACGCCTTCTAAAAAAACCCAAAAAGCAAAACTAAAACCCAAAAAAATCCCCGGAAAATTTCACCCCCCAAACACCCCCCAACCCGAGACACACCCCCCCACCGATAAAGCAGAGCAAGGAACAGTCCCGCCCCCAGAGGGACGCGAGGGGGAGCGGGAAAAAGCTCCATCGAGGGCGACGCGCCCGGAGCCAGCCGCAGGCCCCACCCGCGCCCCCCCACGCACTCTTACCTTCCCTTTTTACTAACACCCCTTCCCTCCACCCCCAAACTTGTTTCCCCGTCACCCACTCGCACAAAATTGAGTAAACCCCAAAGCGAGAAAATTTAAAGTTTCTCACCGTAAGCTATGATCCCCTTCAGCAGCTTTGTCGCGGATACCAAATAATCGTATCAATAATGGTTTAAGTCTTTGCCCAGACTTGTCCCCCTAATGCACGGGGCCCGTAACCCCATAAAACTGTAGGATACAGTGAAAAAACCCCCACCCATACCTCACGCGGCGTAGCCTCTGATAAAACAACTCTTCGCACGATTCCTGTGACGGGCCCCTACCCTCAATTCTTAGCGCCAAGATTCATACCGAACATGGCCCCATCTTGGGGGCCAAAACTACGCTCGACCTAACACCGGATTTCCCTTTTTACCAGATACAGGCCTATTAACCACACGAACAACCTGTCTACCTAAAGCCATCTCAACGCTCCCCACACACAACTTTCAGACATGGCAGGAACAACCCAACCCCTTTCAGCTCCCCCAAATTAAAATTTCAAAGCCTCGTTTTCTGGGCCAGATTTCCCCAACATGCTTCACGGAAAGGGGGCACGGGGCGACCCCCGACCTTGCCATACAAAAACAGCAGTCCATTAACCTACACCACCCCCTTTTCCCGGGGCCCCCTCTGCGGCTGGGGACCCCAAAACCTCTAATTCCCCGCATACACAAACCCTATTTCCGCCCCTTCACCACCTTATTTTGACATAAAAACGCAAACTGGCAGACTTTAAGGAGGCCCCGAAAACAACACAACCCCCCACCTTTAAAAGACAAACCCACACAATGACACACCCCATAAACATCTTAAAAAAACACCCACACTCAAAAAATTTAAATCCAAAAAGAAACACAAAAAATTTCTAATTTTTAAACCCCTCATCCAAAACAACGCCCTTATTTTGCTACAGAACACGCTTTGCACGCAACATTAAAAATCACATACGGTCCAGGGAGCCCCTAAACTTTCTACGCCGACACATCCGACAGTTAAGGCGACCACGACACCATGGAAAAGCTTTAAAAAAGCAAGGGACAGCAAGGCCACCTTAATCCACTGAAACTGGCAAGGGGCACAGAAGAAGGGAAAAAAGAGGGAAAACGCTTCGAGTATTTACCGTAAACAACATCGGGTAAAAAACCCTGTCCGATCACACACTTTTAAGCAACACGGGGAAAGGGTTTTCCGACCACCCCCCCTCCCTCAGCACATCCCCAGCAAAACACACATAAAAAAGCACACACACACAGCACCGACACAAAGGTACTATTCTCGGGGTACTAAACACAAACAACTTTAAACCACGAAAACCCCTCACCACCCCATTTGAAAGGGGGATGTCCGCCGGTCCAAAAAAGAACGCCACCCCGGCACGGGGCAGGCATCCCCGGGCCATATAAAAAATTCCCCCCCCCGATCATTTCCCACCCCCACACATTTTTTAACGCCCGTCGCCTCAGGTTTTTTCCCAAAAGCCTTTCCCAAAAAACAGCCACCCAATTTCCCATCCCAAACCCCCGGGAAAAAACCCCTCACCCCCCAAAAATTACCGTCCGATTAGCCTACCGCTTTTTTAGGGAAGACTTTGAAAGATAGTTGCCCCCGACTTAAACGCACCGAGAAAAAAAACCCCCTCCTGTCCAAAGCATTTGGTTCACAAGGAACTCCCCCGACGCCGCTAAAACCATATGGCTTCCTCAAAGGAGCACAAAACAAGTTTTTTATAAAACATTTCTAGTGACAAAAAGATTAAAACAAGCATCGACACCGGGGCACACGGACTCAAATAAAAATAGTAAGACTTTGCCCTCCCTTTTTCGGCCCCAAAAGATATAGAAACCCCTGCAACAGACAGATGAGACTCCGTCATACAGACATACTTTCCGCCCCTTTTACCCATAGCCGGGGCCCCCCAGGGTCTATCCTTTCCCCAATCTCTTTAACATGTACATCATGACCTCCCGCCCCGACAAAACGAGAATCTTGACCATTCAATAGCGGACGGGACACTTTTGCACGCCCCCGATTAGATCAATTAACTGACCCCCACCCAAATGGGAAAATCAATGCTACCAGCCTGGGGGAAACTCAAGGGAGGATTCACTCCACCCTCAAAAAACTAAAGTCACTTACTTTAAATAAAAAACGAGAAACCGGATAATTAAACTATACCCCTTTTTACCCCAAACCCACCAACCCCGAGTAATAAAACTGTACTCGGCCTTAAAATAGTAAAAATCTAGATTCAAACACCACACAAAAGCCAAAAAAGGTATCGCGGCAAAAGTTTCAGAGCCCTGGCAGGATCCGACAGTGCGCGCCACAAAATTGCTCTTTCAAAGCCCTTTTTCTACCACACTTCCCCACTGCCTCCCCATCCTCTCTCTAGTGGCAAAAAACCCCTCTTCGCAAAAAAACAGAGGACCGAAAAGTCATACGCTCCGCACTAGGAGTAAGGGGTACGACTCCGGGCCCCTTTCCCCCCTTCACGGGGAGACAAATCCTTTCCCAAACATCACACTATAAAGAGACAAAACGAAACACCAGTTCCAACCACAATGACACAATGACACCTATCGCACTCTCCCGCGAGCTTTTCGTCTTCCCCGAACAAATACTAACACCAAACCCAACCCCCCCCCATTTAATTTAACCTAACACTTTACGTTTCCCCCTAAATCCCGCATTTCCCCTAAACCCCTTTTTTTTTTACCCTTCCCACCCGGGGGGGGCCAGGGTGGCCAGACCTTTCCTTTCCACTCTCTGTGGGATTGTTTTAGAGATGTGCCAACACTGGCACAGAAGTCGCGGAGCCCAGGCCCAGACCCGTTTGCCCCAAACGGATTTTTCAACAGTGTTCCCCCAGCCACGACCCCACCTTTTTCTGTCCGAAAAAACCACATTTTCCAACGGTTTCCCCAAGGGAGGACGCAGTCGGGCCCGGGGTTTTTTTTCTACTTATTGCTTTGTTTTTTTCATATTTTTTTCTACCTAAAAATTTTTTTTAATAATGTGGAGCTGCGGCAAGCCCGCACCCATTCCAACGGTTTAGGGCCGGAGGGTTTTCCATCCAGGCGGGGCCCCAAAACGACAGGCCATGGGTTGGGGCCCCGGCTAAATGACCGTGACCAGCGCACCGCCGACGGCCCTCTTTCCCCATGGACCCCTCCCTAACCACATCTCTAACCATCTGTCCTCCCTCCGTGCGAGTCCCCGGAAAAACCCGGGCTGTGGCGGCGCAAGGCAACCCTTTTTAAAGTCGAGACCCGGACCCCTTTCGTCATCACCGACGGGCCCCCACACCCCGGGGGGGGCGACCTGGTTCACACCACAACAGCGGGAATGAAAAATGGTGACTTTGGATCTCCCCGGGGTTTTAAATTTTGCGGTCGGGGGGAAGCAATTCGGCCCCTAATTCTTGTTGTCCCTTTTCAATACTTCCTATCCTTTGTGGTTCGGACGGGCCACATTTAAATTTCCCAAAGACCCCCCCTTTACAAGTATTCTGTCCCCCTTTTATGCTGCTACAAAACTTTTTTCTCCTCAATCCACCCTTTCCCCTTCCCCCCCCTCCCCTCCTCTAACCAATGTACTATCCACCCTGGTTCGGACAGCCCCATTAAATCCAATGCCCCTTGCTATACAGAGGTAACGTACCTTTTTTTCGTGCTGCAAAAAATTTATACTTTACAATCATGCCGTTCCCCTGCCTTCCCCCCTCTATCATGGTTCGGATCCCACAAAAAATGGGAGGTCCCTCCGCTCTCGGAGTCATTTTCCCCTTCCCCAAATTTGGAAAAAAAAAAAAAAAACAAAAAAAAAACTTTAAACTCAGACTTTTTTTTCACTAAATTTTTTTACAATTTTATTCCTCCCTTTTGGGATTGTTGGACGCGAGAGATGAAAATGGGCAAAGACGCCACCGCCGTGCGGGGTGCCCTGGCGTTTTGGGGGTGTGCCCGGGGTACATGCAGTGACAGAAAAAAGCAAAAAAAAAAACCAAAAAACAAGACAAGAAAAAAAAACAAAAACACAACAAAAAAAAAGATAAAAAAAAAAGATAGAAGAAAGGGAAAACGAAAAGAAGAAAAAAACAATCAACCTGAAAAAAGAAAAAAAAGAAAAATAAACCCAAAAAGAGAAAAATGGTGGGGGCGGGGGTGGGTGCGGGGTTGTCCTGGATGATCCCGGGCACCCTTTCCGAGGCCCTTTCCTCCAAGCCGCCCCCAAATGGCTCTGTTTGCCGGCGAGATGGGAAAGCGGGCGTTAGGTCGAGATCGACTCACAACAACAATAAAATCACAATAGCACCCGGTAAAACCCAGAGACTTTTTTCCCCCCTTTCTTACCCTCTATTCTTCTCCCGGCCCCCTTCCCCCTCTCTGCTTTTTTTTTTCATATTTTGATTCGATTTTTTCCCCCCCCGCGTGCCCTTAAAGTACGGGGCAGTGAAGGGCCCACCCACCCCCGTGCCTTAAGGCAATGGGCAGGGGGGGGCCCACCCCCCCGCGGGCCTTTACGGCAAGGGGCGGGAGGGCTCACCCACCCGCGGGGTTCAAAAACAGGGGGCGGGAGGGCCTCACCCCCCTAGCGTGCCTTCACGGGGAAGGGCAGGGAGGGCCTAACCCGCCCCCGCATCCCTTACGGCAAGGGGCAGGAGGGGTCACCCCCCCCCGCGTGCCTTACGGCACGGAGCAGGGGGGCCTCACCACCCCCGCGTGCCTTCAGGCAAGGGCGGGGGCTTCAAACATCCCCGCGTGCCTTCACGGCAAAGGGCAGGCAGAGCCCACCCTCCTCGCGTGCTTCCAGGCACGGGGCAGGGAGGGGCCTAACGCCCCCGTGCTTCACGGCAAGGGGCAGGGGGGTATCACCCCCCCCCTGCCTTACGGAGGTGCAGGTAGGCCCACTCGCCCCCCCGTGCTTCACGGAAAAGGGGCAGGGAAGGCGTCCCCACCCCGGTTCTTCATGGCAAGGAGAGGGAGGGCTCGCCCTCCCCCAAGGCCTTCCGGCAGGGGGAGGGGGGGGCTTCACCCACCCGCGGTCTTTAGGCAAGGGGCAGGGGGGTCTCGCCGCCCCGCGTGCCTTTACGCAAGGAGCAGGGGGGGCCCACCCCCCCCCGATGCCTTCACGGCAAGGGGGAGGGAGGGCTTCACCCCCCCGCGTGCATTCACGGAGGGTAAAGGGGGGGATTACCCCCCCGGGCCTTCAAGGCACGGGGCAGGACGAGCCTCACCCGCCCCCGCGTAACTTCAAGGAACGGGGCAGTGAGGGTCACATCCACTCCCGCGTGCCTTCAAGGCACGGTGGCAGTGAAGGCCTCCCCCATCCCCGCGTGCTTTCAAGGCAGGGGGCAGGGAGGGCCTCACCAGCCCCCGCGTGCCTTAACGGCAAGGGGCAGGGAGGCCCTCACCCACACCCGCGTGCCTTTACGGCAAGGGGCAGGTAGGGCTTCACCCGCCCCCGCGTGCCTTCACGACAAGGGGCAGGGAGGGCCTAACCCACTCCCGAATGCCTTCACGGCAAGGGACAGGGAGGGCCTCTCCCGCCCCCGCGTGCCTTCACAGCACGGGGCAGGGAGGGCCTCATCCGACCCCGTGTGCCTTCACGGCATGGGGCAGTTAGGGCCTCACCCTACCCCGCTTATCTTCACGGCAAGGGGCAGGGAAGACCTCACCCATCCCCGCATTTCTTCACGGCAAGGGGCAGGGAGGGCCTCAACCCATCCCCGTGTGCCTTCACAGCACGGGGCAGGTTGGGCCTCCCCCGCCCCCTGTGCCTTCATGGCAAGGAGGTTGGAGGGCCTCCCCCAACCCCGCGTGCCTTCACGGCAAGCAGGTAGGGCTTCACCCGCGCCCGCATGCATTCACGGCAATGGGTAGGGAGGGTTTCACCCTCCCCCGCACGCCGTCAAGGCACGGGGCTGTGAAAGCCTCTCCCATCCCCGCGTGCCTTCACGGCAAGGGTCAGGGAGATCCTCACCCACACCCGCGTGCCTTCATTGCAATAGGCAGGGAGGGCCTCACCCGCCCCCGCATGCCTTCACAGCACGGGGCAGGGAGGGCCTCACCCGCCCCCGTGTGCCTTCACAGCACAGGGCATGGAGGGCCTCACCCGCCCCCGCGTATCTTCACAGCACGGGGCAGGGAGGGCCTCACCCACCCCCGCATGCCGTCAAGGCAAGGGGCAGGGAGGGCCTCACCCACCCCCGCGTGCCTGCAAGGCACGGGGCAGGGAGGGCCACCCCCGCCCCCGCGTGCCTTCAAGGCACGGGGCAGGGAGTGCCTCACCCAACCCCGCGTGCCTTCACGGCAAGGGGCAGGGAGGGACCCAACCACCACTGCGTGCCTTCACGGCACGGGGCAGGGAGGGCCTCACCCACCCCCATGTGTCTTCACGGCAAGGGGCAGGGAGGGCTTCACCCACCCCCGCGTGCCTTCACGACACGGGGCAGGGAGGGCCTCACCCAACCCCGCGTGTATTCACGGCAAGTGGCAGGGAGGGCCTCACCCACCCCCGCGTGCCTTCACGGCACTGTGCAGGGAGGGCGTCACCCGCTCCGTGTGCCTTCACGGCAAGGGGCAGGCAGGGCCTCACCTCGCCCTAACCAATAGGTTGGAGATGAGAAGATTGGAACCCATAAGGTGTCTTTACTTCTGCTGCTCTACCCATCACAGCCTTCGTTACATGCACACTCAAAACAGTACGTACAGGTTGGAGTTAAGAAGTGCAGGTTGGAGTTAAAAAGAATGGAACCTAAACATTAGGGGTATGGATTATTAAGATCAAATCAAAATCCTACTTGACCGTCCTCCAGGCCACCCCCTGCACGCTGACGACAACCGTCAGCAACCATCGCCAGCGCCACCGCAGGGCCTCCCCAGCCGCCGCATGCCTTCACGGCACGGGTGAATGAGGGTCTCACCAGCCCCCGCGTGCCTTCACGGCACGGGTGCAGGAGGGCCACACCAGCCCCCGCGTGCCTTCACGGCACTGGGCAGGGAGGGCCTCACCCTCCCTCGCGTGCCTTCACGGCACGGGGCAGGGAGGGCCTCAACCATCCCCGCGTGCCTTCACAGCAAGAGGCAGGGAGGGCCTCACCCACCCCAGCGTGCCTTTACGGCACGGGGCAGGTAGGGTCTATCCCACTTCCGCGTGCCTTCACGGCAAGAGGTAGAGAGGTCCTCACCCACCCCGGCGTGCCTTCAAGGCACCGGGCAGGGAGGGCCGCACCCGCCCCTGCGTGCCTTCAAGGCAAGGGGCAGGGAGGGATTCACCCGCCCTCGCGTGCCTTCACGGCAAGGGTAAGGGAGGGCCTCTTCCACCCCGCTTGCCTTCACAGCACGAGGCAGGGAAGGCCTCACCCGCCCCCGCGTGCCTTCAGGGAAAGGGACAGGGAGGGCCTCACCCACCCCCGCGTGTCTTCATGGCAAGGGACAGGGAGAGCCTAACCCGCCCTCGCGTGCCTTCACGGCAAGGGGACGGGAGGGCTTCACCCACCCCCCAGTGCCTTCAAGGCACGAGGCAGGGAGGGCCTCACCCGCCCCCGCGTGCCTTCACGGCAAGGGGCAGGGAGGGCCTCACCCACCCCCGCGTGCCTTCACGGCAAGGGGCAGGGAGGGCCTCACCCGCCCTCGGTTGCATTCATGGCAAGGGGCAGGGAGGGCTTCACCCACCCCCGCACACCTTCAGGGCACGGGGCAGGATGGGCCTCACCCGCCCAAGCGTGCCTTCATGGCACGGGGCAGGGAGGGCCACATCCACCTCCGCGTGCCTTCAAGGCACGGGGCAGTGAAGGCCTCAACCATCCCCGCGTGCCTTCAAGGCAAAGGGGCAGGGAGGGCCTCACGCATCCCCGCGTGCCTTCAAGGCAAGGGGCAGGGAGGACCTCACCCACACCCGCGTGCCTTCACGGCAAGGGGCAGGGAGGGTCTCATCCGCCCCCGCGTGCCTGCACGACAAAGGGCAGGGAGGGCCTAACCCACCCCCGCGTGCCGTCACGGCAAAAGGCAGGGAGGCCCTCACCCAACCCCGCGTGCCTTCACAGCACGGGGCAGGGAGGGCCTCACCCGCCCCCGCGTTCCTTCACAGCACACGGCAGGGAGGGTCTCACCCACCCCCTTGTATCTTCACAGCACGGGGCAGGGAGGGCCTCACCCATCCCCGCCTGCCTTCATTGCAATGGGCAGAGAGGGCCTCACCCGCCCCCGCTTGCCTTCACAGCACGGGGCAGAGAGGGCCTCACCCACCTCCGCGTGCCTTCACGGCAAGGGGCAGGGAGGGCCGAACTCGCCTCGGCGTGCCTTCATGGCACGGGGCAGGGATGGCTTCACCCGCCTCCGCGTGCCTTCACGGCAAGGAGCAGGGAGGGCCTCACCCATCCCCGCGTGCCTTCTCGGCAAGGCGCAGGGAGGGCCTCACCCGCCCCCGCGTGCCTTCACGGCAAGGGGCAAGAAGGGCCTCACCCATCCCCGCGTGCCTTCACGGCAAGGGACAGGGAGGGCCTCACCCGCCCCCGCGTGTGTCTTCACCGCACGTGGCGGGGAGGGCCTTACCCGCCCCCACGTGCCTTCAAGGCAAGGGGCAGGGAGGGCCTCACCCGCCCCCGCGTGCCTTCACGGCAAGAGGCAGGGAGGGCCTCATCCGCCCCCACATGCCTTCACAGCAAGGGGCAGGGAGGGCATCACCCACCTTCGCTTACCTTCACGGCAAGGGGCAGGGAGGGCCGCACTTGCCTCCGCGTACCTTAATGGCACGGGGCAGGGAGGGCCTAACCCGCCCCCGCGTACCTTCACGGCAAGGGGCTGGGAGGGCCTCAACAGCCCCCGCGTGCCTTTACGGCAAGGGGCAGGGAGGGCCTCACCCACCCCCGCGTGCCTTCACAGCAAGGGGCAGGGAGGGCCCTCATCCGACCCCCGCGTTGCCTCACGGCATGGGGCAGAGAGGGCTCACCCTAACCAGCTTATCTTTCGGCATGGGGCAAGGGAGGGCCTCACCCATCCCCGCGTTTCTTCACGGCAAGGGGTAGGGAGGGCATCACCCACCCCCGCGTGCCTTCACAGCACGGGGTCAAGTTGGGCCTCCCCACCTCCCTGTGCCTTTACGGCAGGGGGCAGGGAGGGCCTACCCCAACCCCGCGTGCCTTCACGGCAAGCAGGAGGGCTTCACCCGCGCCCGCATGCATTCCCGGCTAGGGTAGTGAGGGCTTCACCCATCCCCGCGTTGCCGTCAGGCACGGGGCTCGTGAAGCCCCACCCATCCCCGCGTGCCATTCAAGGCCAAGGGGCAGGGAGGCGCCTCACCGCCCCGGCGTGCCTTCACAGTAGGGGCAGGGAGGGCCTAACCCACACCGCCGCTTCATTGCAATGGGCAGAGAGGGCCTCACCCGCTCCCGCGTGCCTTCACATCACGGGGCAGGGAGGGCCTCACCCTCCCCCGCGTATCTTCACAGCACGGGGCAGGAGGGCATCACCCATCCCCCCCGCATGCCTTCAAGGGAGGGGGAAGGGAGGGCCTCACCCATCCCCGCGTGCCTGCAAGGCAAGGGGCAGGGAGGGCCTCACCCACCTCCGCGTGTATTCACGGTAAGGGGCAGGGAGGGCTTCACCCACCCCCTCGTGCCTTCAGGGCACGGTGCAGGGTGGGCGTCACCCGCTCCGTGTGCCTTCACGGCAAGGGGCAGGCAGGGCCTCACCCACCCCCACGTGCCTTTACGGCACGGGGCAGGGAGGGCCTCACCCACCTCCCCGTGCCTTCATGGCAAGGGGTAGAGAAGGCCTCACCCACCCCAGCGTGCCTTCAAGGCACGGGGCAGGGAGGGCCTCACCCGCCCCCGCGTGCCTTCAAGGCAAAGGGCAGGGAGGGCCTCTCCCGCCCCCGCGTGCCTTCACGGCAAGGGGCAGGGAGGGCCCCACCTCACCTGCTTGCCTTCACAGCACGAGGCAGAGAGGGCCTCACCCGCCCCCGCGTGCCTTCACGGAAAGGGACAGGGAGGTCCTCACCACCCCCGCGTGTGTTGTGTTCATGGCAAGGGCAGGGAGGGCCAACCAGCCCCCGCCTGCCTTCACGGCAACGGGGACGGGAGGGCTTCACCCAACACCCCAGTGTCTTCCAAGGGCACGAGGCTGGGAGGGCCTCAAACACGCTTCCGCGATGCATTCAGGCAGGGGGCAGGGAGCAAGGGCCTCACCCACCCCCGGTGCCTTCACGGCAAGGGGGGTAGGGCAGGGCGGGCCTCACCGCCCGCGCTGCATTCATGGCAAGGAGGCAGGGAGGGCTTTCACAACCCCCGCGTGCCTTCACGGCACGGGGCAGGAGGGCCTCAACCCGCCCAAGCGTGCCTTCACGGGCAAGCGGCAGGGAGTGGCACTCACCACACCCAGCGTGCCTTCCACGGCAAAGGGTCAGAGAGGGCCTCACCCATGTCTCGCGTGCCTTCAAGGCAGGGGGCCAGGGAGGGACCTTCATCCGCCCCCTCGTGGGTTCACGGACAAAGAGGCAGGGAGGGCTTTTTCACCCACCCCCGCCGTGCCTTCACGGCACGGGCAGGGGAGGCCCACCCACCCCGCGTGCCTTCACGGCAAGGGGCAGGGAGGTGCCACACCCACCCACCGTGTGCCTTCAAGGCACGGGACAGTGAAAGCCTCACCCTAATCCCCGCGTGCCTTCAAGGCAAATCGGCAGGGAGGGCCACCCATCCCCGCGTGTTTTCAAGACAAGGGGCAGGGAGGCCTCACCCGCCCCCAGCGTTGTTTACAAGGGCAAGGGGCAGGAGGGCCTCACCCTCCCCCGGTGCCTCAACGGCAAGGGGCAGGGGAGGACCTCCACCCACCAACCCGCGTTGCCTTTTAGGCCAATTGTCAGGGCGGCTCCCATCTCGCACCCCGCATGCCTCACGACAAGGGGCAGGGATGCCGAACCCACAACTAGGGCCTTCACGGCAAGGGCAGGGAGGCCTCATTCGGCCCCGCTTGCCTTCACAGCACGGGGCTAGGGAGGGCCTCACCCGCCCCTGCGTATCTTCACATGCATGGGGCAGGGAGGGCCCACCCACCCTCGCATTCCTCAAGGCAAGGGGCATGGAGGGGGGACTCACCCGCCCCAGCGTGCCTTTACATCAGGGGGCAGGGAGGGCCTCACCACCCCGCGCTGCCTTCACGGCAAGGAGCTGGAGGGCCTCACCAGCCCCGCGTGCTTCAAGGCAAGGGCAGGGTGGGCACACCGCCCCCGCGTGCCTTCACGGAAAGGGGCAGGGAGGGCCTACCCACCCCACATGCCTCACGGCCGAATGGGCAGGGATGGCCTCACCCGCCCCGCGTGCCTTCACCGCAATGGCAAGGAGGCTCACCATCCCCGCTTCCCTTCACGGGAAGGGGCAGGGTGGGCCTCACCCTTCCCCGCGTGCCTTCACGTTAAGGAGCAGGGAGGGACCCGCGTACCTTCATGGCAAGGGGCAGGGAGGGCATCCACCCGCCATCGCAGTGCCTTACAGAACGGGGCAGGAGGGCCTCATCCGCCCCTAGCGTAGCCTTCACGGCAAGGGGGAAGGACGGCCTCACCAAACCCGCCGTACCTACATGGCAAGGGGCAGGGAGGGCATCACCCGCCCCCGCGTGCCTTCACAGCACGGGGTAGGTAAGAGGCCTCACCAACCCCCGCGTGTCCACGGCAAGGGGCAGGGAGGGGGCCATACCCATACCCGCGTACTTTTCTTGGCAAGGGGCAGGGAGGGCATCACTCGCCCTCGCGTGCCTTCACCCAGCACTTAGCAGGGAGGGACTCTCCCGCCCCCGCGTGCCTTCAAGGCAAGGGGCAGGAACGGCCTCACCCGCCCTCGCGTGCCTTCAATGCACGGGGCAGGGAATGCCTCACCTAACCCCGCCTGCTTTCAAGGCAAGGGGCAGGGAGGACCTCACCCGCCTCTGCGTGCCTTCACGGCAAGGGGTAGGGAGGGCCTCGCCCACCCTTGCGTGCCTTCAAGGCAAGGGGCAGGGAGGGCTTCACTCATCCCCGCGTAGTTTCAAAGCACGAGGCAGGGATGGCCTCACCCGCCCCCGCGTTCCTTCACAGCACGGGGCAGGGAGGGCCTCACGTTCCCCCGCGTGCCTTCACAGCACGGGGCAGGGAGGGCCTCACCCGCCCTCGAATTTCTTCACAGCTCGGGGCAGGGAGGGCCTCATCCACCCCCGCGTGGTTTCAAGGCAAGGGGCAGGGAGGGCCTCATCCATCCCCGCGTGCCTTCAGGACAAGGGGCAGGAAAGGCCTCACTCTCCCCCGCGTGCCTTCACGGCAGGGGGCAGGGAGGGCCTCACCCACCCCCGCGTGCCTTCAAGGCATGGCGCAGGGAGGGCATCAATCACCCACGCGTGACTTCAAGGACGGGACAGAGAGGGTCTCATTCGCCCCCCTTGCCTTCACGGGATGGGGCAAGGAGGGCCTAACCCATCCCCGCGTGCCTTCACGGCAAGGAGCAGGGAGGGCATCACCCAGCCCCCGCTTGCCTTCAAGGCACGGGGCAGGGAGAGTCACACCTGCCCCCGCATGCCTTCAAGGCACGGGGTAGGGAGGACCTCAACCGCCCCCGCGTTCCTTCACAGCAAGGGGCAGGGAGGGCCTCACCCTCGGCCGCGTGCCTTCAAGCCATGGTGCAGGGAGGGCCTCACCCGACCCCGCGTCCCATCAAGGCAACTGGCAGGGAGGGCCTCACCAGCCCCCGTGTGCCTTTCACGGCAGGGGGCAGGGAGGGCTTCACCCACCCCCGCGTGCCTTCACGGCACGGGGCAGGGAGGGCCTCACCCACCCCGCTTGCCATCACGGCACGGTGCAGGGAGGGCGTCACCGCACCGCGTGCCTTCACGGCAAGGGGCAGGCAGGGCCTCACCTTGCCTCAACCAATAGGTTGGAGTTGAGAAGATTGGAACCCATACTGTGTCTGTACTCCTTCTGCTCTACCCATCACAGCCTTCGTTACATGCACAATCAAAATAGTACGTACAGTTTGGAGTTAAGAAGTGCAGGTTGGAGTAAAGAAGAATGGAACCTAAACCATAACATTAGGGGTATAGCTTATTAAGATCAAATCAAAATCCTCCCTGACCGTCTTACAAGCCACCCCTTGCACGCTGGCGACCACCGCCAGCGACCACCGCCAGTGCCACCGCAGGGCCTCACCAGCCGTCGCGTGCTTTCACGGCACGGGTGAATGAGGGCCTCACCAACCCCCGCATGCCTTCAAAGCAAGGGGCAGGGAGGGCTTCACCCGCCGCCGCGTGGTTTTACAGCACAAGGCAGGGAGGGCCTCACCCGCCCCCGCATTCCTTCACAACACGGGGCAGGGAGGACCTCCCCCTCCCCCGAGTGCCTTCTCGGCACGGGGCAGGGAGGTCTTCACCCGCCCTCGCGTTTCTTCACAGCACGGGGCAGGGTGGGCCTCACCCACCCCCGCGTGGTTTCAAGGCACGGGGCAGGGAACCCTCCCCACCCCGCGTGCCTTTCAGGGAGGGGGGCAGGAAGGGCCTAAACCCACCCCCCGTCCCTTAAGGCTGGGGCAGGGGGGGCCTCACCATCCCCCTTGCCCTCAGGGCATGAAGCAGGGGGGGCCACCCCCGCCCCCGCTGCCT
>JACEEZ010022305.1:0-10571 GCA_016584305.1 Chionoecetes opilio
AAGGTTTTTTTTTCTAGTTTCTCTAAACTGTAGCGTTATTGTATATATACAAGTAGTTTTACTTATTATATTGCTATAAACCCATAAAATGTGTGTTTTCAATGATTTTAGCTAGTTATCAGTGATATATAGCTTTTTTCCTACAAATTGAAGTATGAAATCCTCTTTTTAGAATAATTTGCACCTATAAGTAGCTTACATTAAATTAAGCTAATAAATAGAAGAGTAAGAGGTTATTTATTGTGATATAACGGTATATTGCAAACGTTTTTCATAGTATCTTGTAAACTGTAGCGTTATTGTATATATACAAGTAGTTTTACTTATTATATTGCTATAAACCCATAAAATGTAGTGTTTTCAATGATTTTAGCTAGTTATCAGTGATATATAGCTGTTTTCCTACATATTGAAGTATAAAATCCTCTTTTTAGAATAATTTGCACCTATAAGTAGTTTCCATTACATTAAGCTATTAAATAGAAGAGTAAGAGGTTATTTATTGTGATATAACGGTATATTGCAAGCGTTTTTCATAGTTTCTTCTAAACTGTAGCGTTATTGTATATATACAAGTAGTTTTACTTATTATATTGCTATAAACCCATACAATGTAGTGTTTTCAATGATTTTAGCTAGTTATCAGTGATATATAGCTGTTTTCCTACAAATTGAAGTTTAAAATCCTCTTTTTAGAATAATTTGCACCTTTAAGTAGCTTACAATACATTAAGCTATTAAATAGAAGAGTAAGAGGTTATTTATTGTGATATAACGGTATATTGCAAGCGTTTTTCATAGTTTTTTGTAAACTGTAGCGTTATTGTATATATACAAGTAGTTTTACTTATCCTATTGCTATAAACCCATAAAATGTAGTGTTTTCAATGATATTAACTATTTATCGGTGATATATAGCTGTTTTCCTACAAATTGAAGTATAAAATCCTCTTTTTAGAATAATTTGCACCTATAGGTAGCTTACATTACATTAAGCTATTAAATAGAAGAGTAAGAGGTTATTTATTGTGATATAACGGTATATTGCAAGCGTTTTTTCATAGTTTCTTGTAAACTGTAGCGTTATTGTATATATACAAGTAGTTTTACTTATCATATTGCTATAAACCCATAAAATGTAGTGTTTTCAATGATATTAGCTATTTATCGGTGATATATAGCTGTTTTCCTACAAATTGAGGTATGAAATCCTCTTTTTAGAATAATTTGCACCTATAAGTAGCTTACTATACATTAAGCTATTAAATAGAAGAGTAAGAGGTTATTTATTGTGATATAACGGTATATTGCAAGCGTTTTTCATAGTTTCTTCTAAACTGTAGCGTTATTGTATATATACAATTAGTTTTACTTATCATATTGCTATAAACCCATAAAATGTAGTGTTTTCAATGATATTAGCTATTTATCGGTGATATATAGCTGTTTTCCTACAAATTGAAGTATGAAATCCTCTTTTTAGAATAATTTGCACCTATAAGTAGCTTACATTACATTAAGCTATTAAATAAAAGAGTAAGAGGTTATTTATTGTGATATAACGGTATATTGCAAGCGTTTTTCATAGTTTCTTCTAAACTGTAGCGTTATTGTATATATACAATTAGTTTTACTTATTATATTGCTATAGAAACCTAAAATGTAGTGTTTTCCAATGATTTTAGCTAGTAATCAGTGTATATAGCTTTTTTCCTACAAATTGAAGTATGAAAATCCTCTTTTTTAGAATAATTTTGTCACCTATAGTAGCTACATTCATTAAGCTTAATAAATAGAAAGTAATAGGTTATTTATTGTGATATAACGGTATATGCAGCGTTTTTCATAGTTCTTGTAAACTGTAGCGCTATTGGTGCCTCACGTGAGGCATTACGCTTCACGCCCGTATGGCATTTGGCAACGCGGGGGGACGTGCAGCCTCATTAATCCGGTGGTCAGTGCGCAGAAGTGGGTTCCTCCATCTCACGCAAAAAATCTTGCTACTAACCTGACCGCTTGCTATTCCTATAGTGGGATATGGCCACCCTTATCCTAGTTCCCCGGGTGGGATGGCGGCGTAACCGGATGATCTCTGAGTCGACTTGTTCCGGAGCGACTCCAGATGAAGCATGCCTTCTTTTTGACGGGGTACACGTTTTGAAAGGTTGGCAACAATCCCCATGCACTTTAGGCTGCCCAGTCGTATCACTGCCTGTTCTTCTGGGACCTCCGGGCTTCATGGGACTACAATCTACGTATGATACCCGGTAAAAGGCCAGTCTCGCATAGACTTTAACTATTTTGCTTCATAAGACTTCCTTGTTACGTGGTGTCCCTCTGGGTAATCCCGGTGAGGTTCAGAACCAAGTGGAACGAGATTTTTCGCTTTGCTTGCCTTGACTAAAGTGGGATAGCAGCCCCCTGTAGAGATAACCCAGTACTGGGTCCTGGTCTTTTGGCAGATTAGAAGTGCTTGGCTAGGCCAGGCCCTTTTAGGGCCATCTGCCGAGCGGATCATGATGGACCTATACGGTTTCTTTGTCTGGGGTGAAACCCTGGGCAAATGCCCTGGCCAACAAATGCTGCGAGGTGCGACTCCGGAACAGGTTTTTCCCTGAAGTCTGGAGCAACACGTTGGGGGGGTGGTGTTGCAGCTACAACTCCCTTGAAGGCTGTTTCCGCGGACTAACGGTAGCCACCTTGGGCGAAACTCCGGACGCTGGGTTGTACCACTATGATTACACCTTCATGGTGGAGCAATATGCAATGGTGTCCCTTGACGACTAAGTAGAAGTCCGTTTCGTCAAAGACTTCAGTGGAGTGGCACAAGGGAACGCGATAGTTATTTGTGTTGTCGAGTACGCGTACCCTGATTCTCATCTGAACAGACGGCACCGTGACCCTGGAGCTATGTGAGCTAAGCCGGCCACGTGGGTTCCCCAGCCCTGGAAACGGAGGGGAATACAACTCTCTCTTAGAAGCCAAGGAAATACAAGCTCTCTCTCTTATACCAGTAGTTTTACTTGATCATATTGCTATAAACCCAAAAAATGTAGTGTTTTAATGATTTTAGTTAGTTATCAGTGAAGAGTGGTTTTTTCTTGTCTTACAATTGAAGTTAATTTTCTTTTATCTGTAGCTAAATAAGCTTTTTTATTTCGCTGACAACTATATTTTACCAAATAATAGCTTAGAATATGTATTTTTCATGTAGTTACTATCTCAAGTTTAATCTTAAAACATGTTTTTTCAAGTATTTTAATTGTATTTTTGAAAGGCTACATAATGTTCGAAATTTGCTTATTCAGCACTTTTACACAACTTATTTTACATGTTATGAGCTAAAAATATGTTTTTTCTGATATTTGGGTATCATTTTTAATCTTAAAGAACAACGTTTTTTTCAAGTGTTTTTGAATGTATTTTTGAAAGCTAAAAACTGTCGAAATTTGACATTCTTCAGCACTTTTACGCAACTATATTTTACAATTATATGAGCTTAAAATTTGTATTTAACATGAAATTTATGGTACCAATATTATTCGTAGAAATAACGTTTTTTCAAGTTTTTAACTTATTTTTGAGTTTCTAAAAAATAAACGAAAATTGACATTATTCAGCCCTTTTTTTTGATAGAGAAATTCTAAATGTGGAATTATAGTTTGTTTTCGTTAGAAATTGCTATTTTAAACTCTGTAAAGCTTATAATAGGGGGTTGAGTCTATATGTGATACACGTTGTATATTATACCTTTGTTTTTCATAGTTTTCTTCTTAATTGTATTGTTATAATCATTAATAGAAGGAATTTAGCTTATGAAATGCATTTAACCTTCAAAATGTGAATTCTTTTCAATGATTTGTTTACTAGTTATGTTGATATGTAGCTGTTTTCCCTACAAATTGAGATAACAAACCCTTTTTTAGAAATAATTTGCACACTATAAGTAAGCATACATTACATTAAGCTAATACATAGAAGAGTAAGAGGTATTTAGTGTGATAAACGTATAATTGCAAGCGTTTTTCAATAGTTTCTTGTTAAACTGTAAGCGTTATTTGTATATATACAAGTAGTTTTACTTATTAATTCTATAAAACCCAAAAAATGTAGTGTTTTCAATGCTTTTAGCTAGTTATCAGTGAAGAGTTGTTTTTTTCTACAATTGAAGTATATTTCTTTAATATCTGTAGCTAAATACTTTTTATATTTGCTACAACTATTTTTCAAAATTAATAGCTAAAAATATGTATTTTTCTTGAAATTTAGATTTCAATTTTTAATCTAAAAAACATGTTTTTTCAAGTATTTTCATGTATTGTTTTGAAAGGCTAAAAAAAATGTCAAATTATAGACATTATTTCAGCACTTTTAACACAACTATATTTTACAATGTTTATGAGCTAAAATTGGTATTTTTCATGAAAGTTTAGGTAATCAATTTTAATCTTAAACAAACAACGTTTTTTCCAAAGTATTTTATGTATTTTTCAAAGCCTAAAAAATGTGAAATTTTGACATTATTCAACACTTTTAACACAACTATAATTTTACAATAGTATGATCTTCAATATGTTATTTTTCATGAAATTTTTGTAATCAATTTTTTATTCTTTAAAAATCACGTTTTTTCAAGTGTTTTTAATGTATTTTTGCAGGGCTAAAAGTGTCGAAAATTGACATTATTCAGCCCTTTTTTTGATAGAGAAATTCCTAAATGTGGAATTATAGGTTTTTTCGTTAGAAATTGCTATTTTAAAAATAACTGTAAGCCTTATAATAGGAGTTTGAGACTCTATATTGTGATACAGTTGTATATTATACGTGTTTCATAGTTTCTTCCTAATTGTAGTGTTTTATATCAATAATAAAGGAATTTACCTTATGCTAATGCTTATACTTCTCAAAATATGTTCTTTTCAATGAATTTTTACCTAGTTATCGGGTTATAAGTAGCTGTTTTCCTACAAATTGAAGAAGAACAAAACAAACCTTTTTTTAGAATATTTTGCCCTATAAGTTAGCATACATGTTACATTTAGGAAATAGAATATAGAGATTAAGAGGTTATTTATTGTGATTAACGGTATATTGCAAGCGTTTTTTCATAGTTTTCTTGAACTGTAGCGTTAGTGTTTATATACAAGTAGTTTGTACTGATCATATTGCTATAACCCAAAAAATGTAGTGTTTTTTCAATGATTTTAGCTAGTTATCAGTGAAGAGTTGTTTTTCTACCACTTGAAGTATATTTCTTTATACTGTATTTAAATAGCTTTTATATATGCTACAACTATATTTTACAAAATTAATAGCTAGAAATATATATTTTTTCATGTATTTAGATATCAATTTTAATCTTAAAAACAATGTTTTTTCAAGTATTTTTAATGTATTTTTGAAAGGCTAAATAATGTCGAAATTTGACATTATTCAGCACTTTTACACAACTATATTTTACAATGTTATGAGCTAAAAATATGGGTATTTTTCATGATATTTGGGTATCAATTTTAATCTTAAAAAACAACGTTTTTTCAAGGTTTGAATGTATTTTTGAAAGCCTAAAAATGTCGAAATTTGACATATTCAGCACTTTTACGCAAACTATATTTTACAATATTATGAGCTTAAAATATGTATTTAACATGAAATTTATGTACCAATATTATTCGTAGAAATAACGTTTTTTCAAGTGTTTTAATGTATTTTTGAAGGCTAAAAAATAACGAAAATTGACATTATTCAGCCCTTTTTTTGATAGAGAAATTCTAAATGTGGAATTATAGTTGTTTTCATTAGAAATTGCTATTTTAAACTACTGTAAGCTTATAATAGGAGTTTGAGACTCTATATTGTGATACAGTTGTATATTATACTTGTTTTTCATAGTTTTTTCTTAATTGTAGTGTTATATCATTAATAGAAGGAATTTAGCTTATGATAATGCATTATACCCTCAAAATGTGATCTTTTCAATGATTTTACCTAGTTATCGGTGATATGTAGCTGTTTTCCTACAAATTGAAGATAACAAACCTTTTTTAGAATAATTTGCACCTATAAGTAGCATACATTACATTAAGCTAATAAATAGAAGAGTAAGAGGTTATTTATTGTGATATAACGGTATATTGCAAGCGTTTTTCATAGTTTCTTGTAAACTGTAGCGTTATTGTATATATACAAGTAGTTTTACTTATTATATTGCTATAAACCCAAAAAATGTAGTGTTTTCAATGATTTTAGTTAGTGACAGTGAAGAGTGTTTTTTTTACAAATTGAGTATATTGTCTTGATATCTGTAGGCTAAATATCTTTTTATATTGCTACAACTATATTTTACAAAATTTAGAGCTAGAATATGTATTTTTTTTCATGTATTTAGATATCAATGTAATCTCAAAACAATGTTTTTTCAAGTATTTTAATGTATTTAGAAAAGGCTTAATAATGTCGAAATTTGACACTTTATGCAGCATCTTTTACACAACTAGATTTTACAATGTATGAGCTAAAAATATGTATTTCATGAATTTTGGTATCAATTTAATCTTAAAAACAAACGTTTTTTCAAAGTGTTTGAAGTATTTGAAAGCCTAAAAAATGGCTATATCTGACATTATTCAGCACTTTTACGCAACTATATGTTACAAATATTAGGAGCTTAAAATATGTATTTGACATGAAATTTATGTACCAATATTATTCGTAAAAACAACTTTTTCAAGAGTTTAATGAATTTTTTGTAGGGCTAAAAATTGACGAAAATTGAAATTATTCAAGCCCTTTTTATAGGAGAAATTCTAAATTGGAATTATAGTGTTTTCGTTAGAAATTGCTATTTTAAACTACTGTAAGCTTATTAATAGGAGTTGAGACTCTATATTGGTGATACAGTTGTATATTATAAGTGTTGTTCAAGTTTCTTCGTAATTGTAGTGATTTATATCATTAAAGAAGGAATTTACCGTATGTAATGCATTATACTCTCAAAGTGTCTCCTTCAATGCATTTTACCTGTTATCGGTGATAGGTAGCTGTTTCCTACAAATTGAAGATAAACAAACCTTTTTAGATAATGTGCAACCTATCAGTAGATACATTACATTAAGCTAATAAATAGAAGAGTAAGAGGTTATTTTTGTGATATAACGGTATATTCCAAGCGTTTTCATAGTTCTTGTAAACTGTAGCGTATGTATATAACAAGTAGTTTTACTTATCGTATGATATAAACCCCCCATAAAATGTAGTGTGTTGCAATGTATTAGCTATTTATCGTTGATAGAGATGTTTTTCATAACAAATTGAAGTATGAATCCTCTTTTTAGAATAATTTGCACCTATAGTAGCTTAACATTACATTAAGCATTAAATAGAAGAGTAGGAGGTTATCTATGTGATATAACGGTAATATTGCAAGCGTTTTTCATAGTTCTTCTAAAACTGTAGCGTTATTGATAATATACAATTAGTTTTACTTAGTATATGCTATAAACCCATAAAATGTTAGGGTTTTCAATGATTTAGCTAGTATCGTCGATATATCAAGCTGTTTTCCTACAAATTGAGAAAAAAATCCTCTTTTTTAGAATAATTGGAACCGTATAAGTAGCGCTACATTACATAAGCTATTTAAAATCGAAGACTAAGCGGTTATTTATTGTGACATACACGGTATATTGCAAGCATTTTATAGTTTCTTGTAAACTGTAGCGTCATTGTAATATACAAATAGTTTACTTATCAATTGCTATAAACCATAAATGTAGTGATTTCAATTATATTAGCTATTTATCGGTGGATATACAGCTGTTTCCTACAAATTGAAGTATAAAATCCTCTTTTAGAATAATTGCACAGTATAAGTAGCTACATTACATTATGCTAGTCAAATAGGAGAGTTAGGAGGTTATTATTGTGATTAACGGTATATGCAAGCCCGTTTTCCATAGTTCTTCTAAACTGTAGCGATTGTATATATACATTAGTTTACTTATTATATGTTGCTAAAACCCATAAAATGTAGTGTTTTCAATAATTTTAGCCTAGTGACAGTGATATATAGCTTTTTTCCTACAAATTGACGTACAAAATCCTCTTTTTAGAATAATTGCACCTATAGTAGCTACATTACATTTAAAACTAATAAATAGAAGGAGAATAGGTTATTTATTTGTGATATAAAACGGTATATGCAAGTGTTTTCATAGTTTCTTGTAAACTGTTAGGCGCTATTGCATATATACAAGAGTTTTACTGATCATATTGCATAAAAAACCCAAAAAAATTTAGTGTTTTCAATGATTTTAGTTAGTTATTCACTGGACGAGTGGTTGTTTTCTACAAATTGAAAGTATATTTCTTTAATCTGTAGCTAAATAGCTGTTTATTATTTGCTACAAATATTTACAAAATTAATCGCTAGAAATATGTATTTTTATGTATTTAGAAATCAATTTTAATCTTAAAAACAATGTTTTTAAGTATTTAATGTATTTTTGAAAGGCTAAATAATGGTCGAAATATGATATTATTCAGAACTTACACAACTATATTTTACAATGTTATAGCTAAAAATATGTCTTTTTCATGAATTTTTGGTATCATTTTAACTTAAAAACAATGTTTTTTCAGTGTTTAATTTTTTATGAAGGGCTAAAAAATGACGAAATTGGACATTATTCAGCCCTTTTTTTTGATAGAGACATTCTAAATGTGGAATTATAGGTGTTTCGTTGGAAAAAATTGCTATTTTAACTACTGTAAGTTATAATAGGGTTTGGAGACTATAAAATTGTGATGACAGTTGTATATTATACGTGTTTTTTCATTATTTTTTCTTAATTTAGTGTTTTATCATTAATAGAAGGAATTTACCTAATGATAATGCATTATACTCTCGAAATTGTCTTTTCAATGATTTTACCTAGTATCGGTGATATGTAGCTGTTTCTACAAATTGAAGATAACAAACCTTTTTTTTAGTATTAATTTGCACCTATAAGTAGCATAACATTACATAAGCTAATAAATAGAAGAGTAAGAGGTATTTATGTGATAAAACGGTATTATTGCAAGCGTTTTCAAGTTTCTTGTAACTGTAGCGGTATGTATATACAAGTTGATGTTTATAAGTTTTACTTATCATATTGCAATCAAACCAAAAAAATGTAGTGTTTTCAATGATTTTAGCCTAGTTTCAGTGAAGAGTTGTTTTTTTTCTACAAATGAAGTATATTCTATATCTGCGTAGCCGAAATAGCTTTTATATTTGCTACAACTATTATTTTACAAAATAATAGCTAAGAATATGTATTTTTAAGAAAATTTAGATTTCAATTTTAATCTTAAAAACAATGTTTTTTCAAGTATTGTCATGTTATTTTGAAAGGCTTAAAAAATGTCAATTCCAGACATTATTCAGCACTTTACACAAACTAGATTTACAATGGTATGGAGCTAAAAATATGTATTTTTCATGGAAATTAGTATCAATTTTAATCCTAAAAACAAACGTTTTCCAGTATTTTAATGTATGTCAAACCCCCTAAAAAATGTCGAAATTTGACATTTATTCAACATTGTACACAACTATATTTACAATATTATGAGCTTAAAATATGGATTTGCATGAAATTTAATGGTATCAATTTTATTCTTAAATACAACGTTTTTTCACGTGTTTAATGTATTTTGGAAGGTCTAAAAAGTGTCGAAAATGACATTATCAGCCCTTTTTTGGTAGAGAAATTAAAAATGTGGAATTATTGTGGTTTCGTTAGAAATGTCTTTTAAACTACTTGTAAGCTTATAATAGAAGTTTTAGGGACTCTATATTGTGATACCAATGTATAGATACGGGTTTTTTTCAGGTTTCTTCGAATTAAGTGTTATATCATTAATAGAAGGAATTTACATTAGATAATGCTTTTTTACCATCAAAATGTGTTCTTTCCAATGATTTTAGCTAGTTAATCGGTGCTATATAGCTGTTTTCTACAAACTGATGTATACAATCCTTATTTTAGAAATAAATTTGCACCTATAAGTAGATTACATTACCTTAAGCTAATAAATAGAAGAGGAAGGGTTATTATGTGATATAACGGTGTATTGCAGCGTTTTCATAGTATCTTGTAAACTGTAGCGTTATTGTATATATACAAGAGTTTTAACTTATCATATTGCATAAACCATAAAATGTAGTTGTTTCAATGATATTAGCTATTTATCGGTGATATATAGCTGTTTTTCCTACAAATTTGAAGATATAAAATCCTCTTTTTAGAATAATTTGCACCTATAAGTAGCTTACATTACATTAGCTATTAAAATAGAGTAAGAGGTTAGTTTATGGATTATAACGGTATTATTGCAGCGTTTTTCATTAGGTTTCTTTCTAAAACTTTGCGTTATTGTATCTATACAAGTAGTTACTTATATATTGCTATAACCCATAAAATGTTAGCGTTATAATGATTTTAGTAGTTATCAGTGATATAAGGGTTTTCCTACATTTGATAGATAAAATTCCTCTTTTTAGAAAATTTGCCACTATAAGTAGC
>JACEEZ010022306.1:0-45000 GCA_016584305.1 Chionoecetes opilio
GGGGACTAGAAAAGATCTAACAAAATCTCACACGAAACTAGTACGCTTACACTCTCACTGCCATTTCCTCAACATATATATCCAAAAAGGGAGCAAAGGACACAGCCCTGTCTTACTCCTCTCTTATATTCACCCATCCAGTCTCGAGGTCACCCATACTGAACTTGGCCTGTGTGTTCTCATACATACTGCTTATTATTTTAACAACCTTCTCACTCATGCCAATCGTCTCCAATACCTTACATAGCATTCTCCTATCCACTCTGTCATACGCTTTCTCATATTCTAGAAAGGCTAGATATTTCTTTCTTCCCTCCTTCCTTGTTCTCTCAATCACTTCATTCACTACAAACATATTGTCCTCACCTCTCCTGTCTTGTTCTGAATCCATTCTGCTCTTCACCCATCACCTTATTTCTTTCCACAACTTCACCTAGTCTTTCATTCAGTACACCACAGAAAATCTTACATACCGTGTCACATACCGCTATTGGCCTGTAATTTTTAATCTCCTTCCTACTCTTGTGTCCTCCCTTATGTATGAGGGTCACTCTAACTGTCATTCCAGGCACCAGGCACCCTTTCCTCTCTCCATATATGTCAAACAACTCATGCATTCCCTCAATTACTCCCTCACTCCCTCTCTATACAATTCATTCGGGATACCGTCCATTCCAGGGGCCTTTCCATTTTTCAGTTTTCTTACATACCCTTCAATCTCATCCATTCTAATTTCTTCATCCATCATTTCCTCTATTTTCCTCCCTAAGGTGACGTTTCCCTAAGTCACTATCAGGCCTCATTCACACCTCCAATATCTTTCCAGAAGTCTTCTACAGCTCTGGCCATTTCCTTTTTCTCCCTTAGTGACCTGCCATTCACCACTAGTTCTTCTACATTTCCTGTATGCTTACTCTCTTCTCCTCTCAAGAACTTATACCATTCCCTACCTCCTTCCTCACCTTTTTCCCTAAGTTCTCTGATCACTTTCTCTCTTCATTCACTCTTGCCTTCTCACCAAGCATTTCACCTCCTTTTGCTTACTCTTATACTCTTCTTCCATGCCCTTTCATACTCTATTCTTTCAGCTTCACTGTTTGACCTATTCTTTTCTCAGACTCCTACACTTCCTATTTGACTGTTTCCTTTCTTTCCTGGCCTTGTCGATCTCATTGTTCCACCAACTCTTTCTTGTCCTGCCATTTGCTCTCTTTCTTGTTCTTGCCTATGCTCTCTTCTGCCACTTTTGTTAAGCTTCCTTAACAATCTCTCATTCATCTCATCCACACCTCTCTCAGCCCTCAACCATTCTCTCCCAGCTTCCAGTCCTCATTACTCACCACTTCTCTGAAATAATCCCAGTCTGCATCTCTAGTTTCCAACGTCCATTCCTCTCCTCTTTCACGTTCACTCTTTTTTCCTTCAAACACTCATACTCCATTACCATGACGTTATGGTCACTCGCTGTAATGCCGTATTCAGAAGAGATAGGATGGAATTATTATCATTATTCCCGGTTATTCCCGTAAGTCAATTCAATCTTTTAGTTTTCTCGTGTAAGTTTACTTCTTTCTCAACCCACATTGCCATTTCTATCTTCCTTCTTCCCGTGCACTCCCTCCCCCCCGACATTCCCGCGTGCGACTGTCAACTTCTGGGATACTTATTTCGCGATCAGTGATAACTAATGGATTCAAACTTTTCATCCTCCCCTCCCCTCCTATCAATCAAGGAACCTCCTAGATTCTAATGTCCTTCAAATAGTCACCATAGTGAAGAGATCACGTTCATAAATGGATGTGTTGTCGGTTATTTGCCTAAATGTAAAAGTCGACACCAATTTATGGTTTGCCTCCATACCACACCACTCTAAAGACTGTTTTCGGACACTGGACACGACTTCATAACATTTCCTCGGTCTATTGGATTAACTATTTAAATTCTTCTATATCAATAACCGGACTGTAGTATAGGCAGCCTTTTTTAGGGTACACTAGCTTCATTATTTTTAGTTTTCGGGGTCTATAGCTCTTCAGAAGTGCGCAATATCATAGATATCGAAACAAATTCCTTTTCATCCCCTTCACCCTAGCTACAAGAGGAGTCAGTCGTCTCCAAAACACCTCTCGGTTGTAGGTAAGTTTCTCTCGGCACCTCGTCCTTTCCCCCCCCTTTCCTTGTTATATCTGATATCTATCTATATTTCTTCTATATATAGGGTACCAGTTTTTAGTGTCACTAACGATAGAGGCCTGCCCCATCCTTATACGTCTGGGTTTAACGTGAGTCGTTCTCCACACTCTCCCGTGTAGGCTTCGACGAGGTCTCCCCCTCCTTCCTCTCAATGAAACCAGGACACATGGTTTAGTTTAAAGTAACCCCACACCAATCTATTACTCTCACATTTATCTCCCTATTATATCTTCCATGTATATTAAATATTCAGCGGTATGTTACTTTAAGTGAAGGAAAATTATTAGTAGGATTCAGAGTTTCTAATAAGAGCTTCCTTATACAGATAGGAAGAGCTTACCTCATCAATAGAAGAGCTTACCTTCTCACATGGGAAGAGCTTCCGTATCAGATGTAAAGTTTTTACTTATATCAGATTAGAGCTTTCCTGTTTTGGGATGGAGAGCTTTCTGATGTTGGATTAAAACTTATATGTTTGTCTGTGATCTCAAACAAGAGACATACTACTTCAGCATGATAAATAGGATGATGTTTTTCAATATAGTTCTTGTGTTTATTATAAACCCCAGGTGTTATTCTGTGTTGGACAGTAATTCCCACACTTCCAAAGAGTCAGCCTTACCTCGATATAATTCCACTATCAATCACGACTACCAACAATAAATCTAATCTTACTATATTCAAAAACGCGCCCAGGGAGTAACCGAGAAGTACTCGCCTGGACTGGTGGCAGCATCCCCGTAACTCACGGACCCTGTTTTTCCTTTAACCTAAAACCCTTACCCTTCCCCTTAAATACATCCCCCATTTCAGTACGCTCCGCGTGAGACGTGGTTCAAACTATAATCACATAGTGAAGTCATCGACTAAGTTAAATCCCTACATTCACGTTGTAATCTAATGAAAATCTTAATCAAGTAATCTCATTCAAAAAACGTTGACCATTCTAAACTCCTCCATAGGAGTTACCACACCACACTGGTAGTTTTGTGGTGGGAATTTCATTTGTATCGGTCATAAGATACAGTATTCATTTAAAAGCCTTTTAGAAACCCCAAAATTCAAGCAACACACATCATCCTGCTAACATTCACACAGCCCATTCTCACTTCCCTTTTGTTGTCAACAGTCACTCATTCGCATTTGTCCCACCCTCTTTTTCCCTCAACTTGCAGAGTCCTCTCAGTCCGCGCGTACCCACTCCAGCATTCTCCCACACATCGCCTCTCTCTCCTTCCCAGTTTAGGTGCCGTTGTCTTCCCTCAAAGACCTCCTGTGGGAGTGCACCCGTCCAGGTCTATGAAGCTTACTACCATAGTCCCCTGGATCCTTATTTGCCTCCGCTTTCATTTTTACAACCTCCTCTTGGAGTCGCTTGTTTGTGTCGCGTCTCATTTCCCTCTACCCTGCTTTTCCCGAGGTCGCCCTCAGATTCCCACCACAGCCCTCGTACTTTCTCATGCCTTCTTTATAACCTTAAGGGGCCTCCATCACCTTGCCCACCGCTGCTCGGGGCCTAACCTCCTAAGCTGTTCCCCTCCCCTGGCTTATCACCATTCCTTCCTATACCCATTCCACTGCTCCTCACCTCCTTCACAACATCCTCCATGACCCTTGCCACTCAGGCTAACCATCACGTGAGGAAACACTCTTCTTGGTCTCTCATCGCCACGTGGTCGCCTAACTTTCTTTCAACCATACTATCTCCCTATATACACATTATAGGGCCCTTCTTTGGCCCTGCGGTTTGGGCGCACGGCCCCGTTGTTCTCTCAGATCCTGACCTCCCCCTGGGTTGTACTCTCCACTACCCATCTCCCCCACTGGGGCCCTGTAGCGGCCACAGCCCCACGGGAGCGGGGCATCGGTCCCCTATCCTCAACCACTGCCCTCAGCAGCCTTAGTTCTGCCGCTCAGGCAAAACGATGGGGGGGCGGATCGACCACCTCACCACGACTTCAGTGGCCTCAACTTGCGAGGGTGAGGAGGGGGCAGGTTTCCCCCAGTCTCACCCACACCCTCAACAGCCACCTAGCCGCCCTACTTCGACATCTCCACCGCTGCAGCTCCCACCTAGGCCTCACCCACACCCTCAACCTCCTATACCACCCTGCTACGCTCTTCCACGCTGCATCTCACCCCACGTCTCCTCTCCTTCCGGGCATGCCTGCTTTGGTGCCCGTCTAAGTCTAACGTCCAAGCAGCCCCTCATCCCCAGGGCCCGTGGTGGGTCTGGCCCCCAAGCCCCTGCTCACTTATTACCCTTACCTGCCCTTTCTGCCTCCATGTTTCTTACTTTACTTGTCTAGGTTTTTTATAATCCCCCTCCAGGCTTGTATCCACCCTTTGCCTCCCCCCACTTCATTCCCCCTTGTCACTGTTCTAGTTCCCTAGTCCTCACCAACAATTCTCCACCTTAGCTTTCGGATCTCTTTTCATATCCTTAATTTTGTTGCTGGTAAATTGTGGGTCACTGGTATGGGGGTTTTACCGACTGGTCAACGTTACTCGAATGATATATTTGGGGGTGATTTGATAATGATTCAACTGAATGGAGGATTTACTTTAGTCTTCTGACTTCACTATATGATTATAGTATGACCCGGCTCACTGCGAGAGTACTGAGAGGGGGATGTACTTAGGAGGAAAGGATAATAAGGTTTAGGTTGGGATTTGCTGCCACCAGCCCTGGCGAGTATTTTCACTATGATTACTCCCGGGGCACGTTAGGTTATATTATATTAGATTGATCTTGGGTAGTTCGGGGTTTGTACGAGGGGTTATACCGACAGGCTTGACTCTTTTGGAAGTGTGAGGATTATTTTTCCCCAACTCAGAATAATCACCTGGGTTTTTTATATACACAAGAAACTTATTTTTGTAAATGATTCCTATTTATTTTGGTGACATGGTAAGTCTCTCACTGAGAATCATCTTACAGCATATAAGGGTTAACATCATACCGAGAAAACTCTACTCGTAATAAGAACTTGACTTCCCACCTGACGTAGGAATTTTTCCTAATTATGAGATAAAGGCTTTATTAGCATAATCTCCTTCACTAGAATTTCTATTTCGATGAATTGCCCTCACTAGTTAACATAACCACTTAATATTTATAAATCACACATGGAAGATAGGTATCTAGTAGAGAAAGAATATGGCGAGACAGTGTTGTGTGTGTTAAGTAAGACCATGTGGCCGTTGAGGAGGTTTCGCGCCATCTTCAAGAACGCAGAGAAACAATCTCGTTAATACACTTATAGGATGGCGGACATCTTAGCTTATTGACACTGAACTGTACCTATATATTTATATAGAAAATATAATGATGTAATATACTAAGGAGAAAAAACACCGGAGCGAGGGGCAGATGTCTTACCTCAAGAACGCAGAGAGAACATGAACTCGTGCCTTGTGGGCTTTCCGCCCAAAAAAAGGAACTTGTTTGGAAATTCTCACCGTGACGCTTAAATGAAACAACTTATAATCCCGAACCAACTTTAGTATGAAACTCGCGTACCCACCCCAGAAGAAGGCCGTCATAATAACAAACTGGCTACTTGGATGTAAGAAGAATTTAATTCTTTAATCTAATGTCCACGAAGATGGTGTTTTATATGTAATAGTGCGACAATCCGAACACCTTTTCAGAGGAATGGTATGTGAAATCGTGTTTAGACTTTGGTGGGCTTTCATATTTAGCGTGTATCCTTATTACAACGCCCATATATAACCCAATTAAAACCCCCCGATAACATAGGATTATTTTGAAGCCATGGAGTATTCTAGGAGTTTTTCCTAAATCTGAGAAGATGGTTTGGAAAGAAAGAAAAGAATTGAATACGTTAGTTATGACTGATCGCAGAATAATTATTCCACGGAACTTTCCTCGCACACGGGTGTCGGGAGAGAGGAAGTGAAAGAAGGAAGGAAAATGGCGGAAAAAGGAAAGAGAATGAAACAAAATGGTGGTTTCGGATGAGACGATGAGTCACGCCGTGAAACTAAAAAAAGAATTACTTACAAGACATAACTCGGAATTTTATGATAATAATTCTCATACTATCATCTCCCGAATAATGGGCATTACATAATTACCTGCTTTCTACACTTCCCACAGAACCACAGTTCCTTAGTGCCCTGGAGCTCTTTTATAAAGCTCTGGCCGCATCCCCTCACAGGTACTGTGCGATCACCATTTGCAGCTATCGCACTGCAAGCCCTGTCCTTGTCCGTGACTTTTTTTTCACAACATAGCGGGCACTGTGCTTGCTTTTTCCTCACCACCTCATCACACGATCCGCATCTCCCTGTCTCGCCTACTTTCCCTTCCCATTTGCATTCAATGCATTTCCCACTTCTGACCCCTTTTGACCTAGTGCTATGCCCGCCATCTTCCTGTCCACTAACGGATCTCACATGGCTCACCATCATAACACTTTTCTCACAGACACACTTATCCTCTCTAACTACTTCAAGCTATTCGCCTGTGCACCTGTTGCTCCTACCCGACAATGCCTATCTAGCTACGATACCCTTATCCCCTCTATCTTCCCTGAAAACTAACTCAAACTATCACCTCACCTTTACACGTTGATGTTGACGTGACGACGACCTGGACTGGACTCACCTCAGTGGGCTGGAAGATCTTGATCTTGATTTTGGAGTCACCCAGCAGATGCTGTCAGTGAAGCCTTTGGTCCGGCGTTCTCCCACACACGTAATCTGTTGGGAGAGAAGCAAAAGGGGGAAGCAAAACTAGGGATTTCTTTTTCCCCTCTTTCCTCTCTCTGCATCACATTCATACGGGGTCCCCCCCCAAAATCACTGAGGGGCCCCCTGCCTCTCATGCTCTCTCCTACGTGCTCTCCAAGAGTTCTCCATGAATTCTTTTACACTCTCAATCACACGACTGTCACTCCTCCACTCAGCACACAACCCCAGCAGGTACTCCATCTCCACTCTCCTGTCTCTCATCTCTCGCCATTCTTCCACTCCGACCTCTCCTACCACTACCTCCAACATCTTTGTTTTTTCTAGCATACTCATACCGTTCACATTCCAGCATCAAGTGCACCACGGTTTCATCCATCCTGTCACACACATCCACCACACAACCTTGCTGCCATCATTCTTCCATCGTGGTACATACGACTATTTACCTCCAGCGACTTTGTCCTGGCTCTGAAGATAGTCCCCTCCATAGCCACCATCATAGAACCTTTCATACCGTGGCTGGTCCTTTCTCCTGTACCATTCCAGTGTTTGATTTCTCACTCATTCCCCTCAGCCATTCTTCTTTCCCTTTCTCTTCCACTCTCCTATTTATTTCCTTTTTGCATACAGCCAAACTCCCATGTCTCATCATTCCTGTCACAAACATTCCCAGTTCACCTGTCCATCTTTCCACTTTTACTGAGTCCTTCATCCACTTCCCATACATATTCCAGTCCCAAACCTTACTTGCCCATTTGCTGTCATCCATTCGTTGCACCGGAGTGCTGAGTTCTTTGGAACAGATCACAGACTTGTTGTTGCTACACTTAAGCTTCATGTCAAGTCCAGAAGAATCTCAAAAGGTAACCATACTGTGTTTCATCTTGAGAAACTGAAGGACTTGACATGTGCTCATGAGTATGCGTGTGGCAGTCCTCAAATCGGTTTGATGTGCTCGGTGCTCACGGGGATCCTGTAGAACTGTGGGATACCTTCAAACGTGAAACTCTACAGGCTGCCAAGGAGTGTATTGGGGAGCGCCCGAGGTCAAGGCGTGGTTTTGTCTCGACGGAGACGCTGGAGAAAATCGAGGAGAGTCGCGCTGCCAGGCTGGCTGGGAACCGGGACCAGCACAGGGCTCTGTCACGCCGGACTAGAACCCTCCTGAGGAGAGACAAGGAGAGGTATGTCAGGAGTCTCACTGAGGATGTCGAGGGTCATTTGAACGCTAATGACCTCCGACCCGCCTACCGAGCCCTGAAGAAGCTCCGTTCCAAGTCTCCTTCTCGGGCGAGTGCTATTCGAACAGCAGATGGGCGCCTCGTGTTGGACATGGATGGGCAGATGGCTCGTTGGGCTGAGTACTTTGGGCAGTTGTTCATGGTGGACCCTCCAACTGAGCAGCTTCACACCACTGGGTTACAGGCAGTGGATGCCGATCCTCCCATTGACGAAACCGCACCCTCTCTTGACGAAGTCAGAGAGGCTGTAGCAAAGTTGAAGGGTGGAAAGGCAGCTGGTGTTTTGTAATATCAGTGCGGAGCTCCTCAAAGCTGGGGTGAGGCCATGATCCGCGGGTTGCATGCTGTCCTGACTGCCGTGTGGCAAATCAGGTACCATTCCTCCTGACTGAAAAGGGGGCTGGTCGTCCCTATCTGGAAAGGGAAAGGGGACCGTCAGGACTGCAACAATTACCGCGGTATTACACTGCTCAGCGTACCAGGCAAGGTGCTTGCCCATCTATTGCTGACACGAATTCGCAGTCATCTGGTGAAGCATCAGAGACCTCAGCAGTCTGGGTTCACGCCTGGTAAGTCAACAACGGACCGTATCCTAGCGCTTTGTGTCCTGGTGGAACGCCGACGTGAGTTTCGACAGGGGATGCTTGCAGCCTATGTTGATCTCAAGAAGGCGTTTGACTCAGTGCATCGTGAGTCACTCTGTGATCTTCTGCGACTTCGAGGGATTCCTGCAAGGACTATTGGTTTAATAACTGGTCTGTATTCTGGGACTGAGAGTGCTGTGAAGTGTGGGGCAGGTGTATCCACTTCTTTCCTGTGAATACAGGGATTGAGGCTAAGGGTGCGTTTCTTGCCCCATCACTTTCACGCTTGTATGGACTGGTTCATTGGACAAGGTTGTAGATCAAGTGTTGGTGATCATCCTCTCGGCAACACTCAAGGTCCCGGACTCTTGTTTTGCGCCGATGATGCATTATAATCTTTCTGAGTTCCGCTGGATGGTCCTGGTTGCTATGGCTCTCGAGGCGCTGCACGAGGATGGGCAAAGCCTTGGGATCTTGAGGTCTCCTGGCTCAGCCAGGTCCAGGTATTTTGGAGACTATAACTGATGAGCAGGTACAGTATTTTCATGCGTGTGGGCGAGAATCATTCGACTCTATCTTGGCAAGTTTTTAACATACCTTGTTAGCGCAGTCCGAATCAATGACCGGCGGTGTCACGTCAGATACTTCTTAATCTGACGGATTGGCAAAGCCACACTGTTCATGTACTCGCTTCAGGCGGGATATTTTGCGTATGGTTCGGGTAACCTGTGTGCAGAGGACAAAGATCCGATCTTTCAGGGCGCTTGTGATCTCTCTCGTCTTACTTCTATTTGTTTGTGAGACATGGTACGAGCTAAATATTGGACTTGATAGAGACGATTAAATCAATGCCTTTGCAAGTAAGTGTCTTCGCAGAACTCATGGGGTAATCGCTGGGATGATTACGTGTCAAATCTCAGCGATTTTGCCCGGCGACTGATCGAGCTCTATGACCTGCATAGTACCGATCAGTCGCAACCTCGCTATATGGGGCAATGTGGCCATAGCGCTACCCCTGAAACGATCCTTCCCATCGGTTGTATCTGTAAGGACAATCCGGCGTGGAGGAGGCCAAGGGGGGTGCGCCCTACAAGGCGTCGTGGCTGGTGCATGGTTGTGTTTCTTGTCGAGAGCCTGCTTGGGTATGGGAGAAAGGAGCCAGCTGGCTCCGGGCGTGGTGACCCCCGGGGGTGGGCGGGCGACGCGCTCCTCCGTCATATGCACCCATGATTTATGATTCCGTTGCAGTCCAGCTCTGTATACCTCAGTCCTCGCTTTCTATCCTGCTCTCTCTGACGTGGCTCCATCCCTGTCCCTACCTCTAATCGCTTCCACGGCCACATACCTATTGGCTCCTAATGCTATTCTGTGCCTAGCTTTGTTCTGTGTTACTTCCATCTGTCCAACTCCTTCTAGACACACCATGTGTTTCCAGGCCATACATATGCTAGGGACCTATACGCCACAAAATAAAACAAACAATATCCCTTTCCATGAGTCCCTCCACCACTTCATACTTGTTGGCCCGACATCTTGCCACACCACTTTTCCTGCTTTCCAACCCACTGGTCATGGCTCTCATAGCTAATCCTCCCTTCATGTTTGTTTTCTCACTACGATGCCTTTATCATCCAACCAAATACCTCATATACTATCTTGTACTCTTTTCGTTCTCTTTATTTCATTCCACCCACCATCTCAAAGGTGGGTGGGGGTGAGGGGAGGGTCTTGGAGTGGGTGTGCAGGTGATCACCTTGCAGGTGGGTTGATCTTGATATTTGATCTTTGAATCTTGATGTTACAAGGTGATCTTTTTCCTTCATATGGCCAGGTGGGCATGCATTTCACCGAAGGCTCTTATACTACCCTCTGTAGCTTCGTAAGACCGACTTAGCTATACCGTGGTCTGAGTAAAGACCTCTAAGGAATCATATTTTCGGGCGTCATCTTAGCCTCGTGTAGGGGACATGAAAGCCAACCCTTCCTTACAGGTGCCGGTCACCACACTCTCCGGCGTCAACAATCCATCGCGCGCGACAAAATGTTTATATATTTGTGGCTGGAAATACATACAAGTCGCCCGGGGACTCTCTTCTCTGTGTCTCTCTCTCTCTCACTCCTCGTCTCTCTCTCTCTCTCTTCATCTCGTCGCATCTCTCTCCTCCTTGTCGTCATCTCTCTTCCCTCATCTCTCCTTTGTCATCTATTTCTACTCGTCTTCTCTCCTCTCTCTCTCATCTCTCTCTCTCTCGTCGCTCTATCTCCTCTCCCTCCTCGTCTCTCTCTCTCATCCGTCTCTTCCTCTCTCTCCCTCTCTTACTTCTCTCTTCTCTTTCCTTATCCTCTCTCTCTTCTCTCCTCTCTCTCCCTCTCACTCTCATTCTCTCTCTTTATTCTCGCCATCTCTTCATCCTCTCGTCTTGTCCCCCTCTTCCTCTCTCTCTTCCTCTGTCTCTCTCCCTTCCTCTCTTCTTCCTCTTTCCTCGGTCGTCTCTCTCTCGGTCTCCTCTCTCATCTCTCTTCTCTCTCTTCCTTCTCTTCATCTCCTCTCTCTACTCTCCCCTCTCTCTCTTCTCTCGGTTCTTTGTCTCCTTTTTTTCATTCTATTATTTCTTCTCTCCTCCTCTTTCCTTCTCCTTGAGTTGCCATAGATATGTATTTCTGCTCAACGTCACAGTGCAGTGTCCACAGCGCCGTGCGGGAGTCTCCCCTCTCTCTTCTTTCTATCGTTCTCTCTACTCTCATCCTCTCTCTCTCGTCTCTCCTCTCGCTCATTCTCGTCTAGTCAAGTCTCTCTCTTCTCTTCTCTCTTCTCTCTCTTCCGTCTCCTTTTTCTTCTCCCTTTTTTCATCTCCACCCCACTACATATCATAGCCAGTAATGTGATAATTTCGTGATAACCGAAAACGATAAAATCTCAGGTGAGTTTTTGATGGTTCGAAGTAATCTGCTACCCGTTTCTTTCGGTGCTCGTTTTTTCCTGTCGCAAATCTAATCTAATTCCAACCAAGCTCCACCCCTCATATTATATATTTATTCATATTATAATATATATATATAATCATAATATATATAATGATCTATAGATATATATATATATATATTATATATATATGGGTGGGCTTGTTGAATAGATGATTTGCGACAGAAACGGGTTAGCAGATTATTCTAAACATCATAACTCACCTGAAATTGTTCTTTTTCGTTTATTCAGTATTAATTTCTCACATACTGGATATGTATTGTGTGAGGATGAAAAGGAGAAGAAACAAGGAGAGAGATTAGAGATACGGAGAGAATAGAGGAGAGAGAGAGAGAGTGAGAGAGAGAAGAGAGAGAGAGAGAGAGAAGAGTGACTGCTCTCTTCCCTCTGGCGCTGATGACCACTCCGTGCACGGTGATTTTACAGCAGAAAATATATAATATATATAATATATATTATATATTTCACTAGATTTCTAAGAGAATGAGAGAGGTTGAGTATATATATATATTATATTACCTATCTATTAGTATATTATATATCGACTATTATATCTGAGTTACTTCTACTAGTTTTATATATTATAATGATATCTTATTATTTCTATATATTATATATATTATATTTATTAAAATGTTTTATATTAGTATCTATTATAGCCCCACCTTATATATAGTATTACTTATTATATATATTATATATATATATAATAGATATATTATATATTTATTATATATATTATATAGATATATTATCTACTGTATATATCTCACAGTATAATTATATATTTATATATATATCATATATATATATATATATATTATATTACGGTATATATATTATATATATATATACTATATAATATGTATATTACGTATATTACACTCTCCTATTTATATTCAACTATTATTATAATTTATTTTAATACTAGTGTATTATACGCCTACATAGCTATATACAGTCTAAAATATTAATCATTATACCAGTAATATAACCGTTTGTTGTTAGGGCTGATTACGAAGAAATTTCGGGGCTAAGACGACCCCCCCTTCCTTTAGTTTACCTCGCTGCGCTGTTCTTAGGCGGAGCGAACAATTTTCTGTGCTTCCGAAACTATTTCCAACTAGCGCTAGATGGTTCTAGTCCCCTTAAGATTGGTCTTTAGTATTCTTTTCGAAATATGCCCCTCTCCGAGCCTTTCAAGCCGGCACTGCTCCTGTAGTCTTGTTCTTGTTCTCTTGTTTTAGGGCTGTAGTCATTGTCATATTTCGTTTCTCCTATACCACATTCTTTCCAAAATCTTTCACTATGGGCGTGCTCTTCCCCTATATCGCAATACTACCGAGTGCATATGACGGTTGCCTGATGCTGCACGTCTAGATGATGCACTTTCGGGGTAGCATCACCATCACCACCCCCCCTCCCGCTGGCCGCTCTGTCCACCGCAAACAAGCGTCTGATTCTAATGTCTGCCGTTCCGCCCTGGGATACGGTCGCTCTGCTAAAGCCCCTTCATCCGCTATGCTCACCTTCCATGGGTCAATACCGCACTAGACTTCCTCCCCGCCCCATACTAGGATATACGACAAGCGTTCTCCTCTTCGTCTTTAGATGTCCAGCCCTCACCGAGCCTAGAGGATCTCGCTGTTCACTCTCCAAAACCTCTCTCCCCAGCTACACCTTCAATTTACGTCTTGCACTCAACGCGTACTTTCCCGACCCCGTACTATCCTCTGGCTCTTCTTTTGACGTCCCTTGTGTGTGTGGTTTTCGATAGTGCTTATTTTCAAGATATTGCTCGTCATTCCGGGCCGTGGCTGGAGATTCTCCACACTCGTTACCTCCACTGGTGCATCTACAATTGTCCGAACTGGTGGATATTTGACAGGCGTACCTAAACAAGCGAGCCCTAAGCGGCATTCAAGTATTTTGACTGTTTTACAAATCTAGAATAGCTTTGGAACTAGCATCCTTTTCCGGCTTTTGACTGAATGACTACCGCACTGGTATTGTATGCTTATTGGTCTCACATCTTTAAAGGTTTCCAGCGTGCGCTCAGTCCTTTCGGTTTAACCCACATAAACGGCCCAGTCGCCGATGAAATATAAGGTGCCTCAAAAAATTACTAAGTCCAGTTAGTTAGGTTAGGTAATACTTTGTGGTTAGGTTAAGTTGGTTAGTTAGGTATACTTTTGTGGTTAGGTTAGGTATAGCTTTTTTGGTTAATTTGCGTTAGGTATACCCTTTGTGGTGTAAGGTTAGGTTATACTTTGTTAGTAGGTTAACTTTGTTGCTGGTTAGGTTAGGTATACTTTGTAGGTTAGAAGGTAGGTTGGTAGGTCTACTTTGTGTTAAGTGTTGGTTAGTTTAGTGTTATACTTTGTTGGTTCAGGTTTGGTTTGTTAGGTTAGGTGGACTTGTTGGTTAAGGTTAGGATTTAGGTTGGTTAGGTAACTTTGTGGTCATAATGTTAGGTTTAGGTATCTTTTGGTTAAGGTTTAATGTTATTACTCGTTTGTTTGGTTACGGTTAGGTTGGTTCGGTATCTTTGTGGTTTAAGGTGACGTTAGTGTTCGGTTAGGCTATCAGACTTTTTGTGGTTTAGGGGTTAGGTTTTGAGGTAGGTATCCTTTGTGATTAAGGTTGTTTCGGGTTTAGATTTTTACATATATTGACTTTGAATGATTTTGTTTGGGACCCCTAATCACTTAATATTTGCTTCCCCACCCAAAAAACCCGTTGCCCGTCAAGTTTCCCCAGTCCGTGTTGGCTATAGGGGGAGAAAAAAGATGGGGTGAAGGACTTCCTTCCAAACGTGTTTAACCCCTTGCCTCTCACTCATCATGGCCGACCTCCCTCCTCCCCGCCGCCGGCCCGGCTTCCTGCAACAGTTCGTAACTTCACGTACACCGATCATTAAGCCTCTCCTGGACCTTATCTTTAACCTTAGACTATGACACGTCGTGCAATCAAATGGTGAATGCATGTCCACCTCTCGGTTTTGTGTGTTGGAATAACTCACGCTGTCAATGTTCTGGGAAGAATGGATGGAATAGTCGGCGGGGAGTGGAGGTGGGATGTGCTAAGAGCCCTTCATGGGAAGGCAGTCCCCCCCCCCACTGGTTTTTCCCAGCTGCTCCGAATATCTCACACTTCGTCGTGTTTTCGTGATTACCGTTTCGCGATGCACGGGTCGAGACAAATTTCTTGAATTGGGCCAAACGTATGTGCTTCGCTCCTCCAAAGCATCTACCATACCACTTTCGCTGACCACTGTACCCTTACCTCGTAGGTACTTGTGTGCCTTGGTTTTGCTGCTGTTGGGTTCGGGGGCCTGTGCTGCTGTGCCTCTGGAGCTCCCTGTGCTCTCTCTCCCGTACTCCATCGATATGTGTCCGCTATGGGGCCGTAAGTTAAACCTGTTCAAAAACAATTTTTTACTTATTTTTATACCTTCCTGCAATCGGGTTTACTGCCAATGTTGTTTTTTGACTTCCTGGGAAAAGTCGAAATTACAACCCATTTATAATCCAACATATAAGGACCCTATTGCCTCCTGAAGCTGAAGTTTTCTTTCTATACACTGTTTTCTGAAAACGCCATTTTCGGGAGCATTTGTTGATGTTTGTTTCGCCTATTGTTTTGCCCATATAATTTCATACAGGCAGGTTAAGCAAGTAATTAGATGCTGACTGAACATCAAAATGCATAGAAACATTTATGGAAATATTACATGTGGATATTTATCAGACAATTTTCAAAAAATTAAACTAAACTATATTTATTTCACTCTATCCAAATTCACAATGGTTTTAGCATGACATTATGGTCTTTTATGTTTGTTGCAGATCTGTTTGAAGACTGCTACAATCCAGAGATACTCTCGACAAGATAACTTCACTATTGGCAGTAAGCAGTAGCTCCCGAAGGACGCAAAGTTTGACATCTCAGAACTGCCAACTGCGTCCAGTAGACAAGCGTCACGCCGACCTGCTACTATAGATCTGCTCGACAACTCCTGATCGGCTACCCATTCATCCAGTCATCAGATGGCTTCCCGTTACCCATAACGACAGGCCTTCCATTACTTTCCTCCATCTCCAAGTTTGCCAGAAAATACTGGGAAATCTAAGCCATCAATACCATCGCCACTGAAACAGTGGAGGCTACCGTCCCATTCTGGCTGATGGCTAGGATCAAAACCAGTGACCAAAGTACTGCAGCGCAGCATTTCATGACACTTCACAAAAAGCACAGCGATCTACAAGTAAGAAGGTAGAACATGTGACCCTGGAGTGAAGTAGTGCCTTTTATCGGCTGGAATTAGATAGCCTGTTCTGACATAGGAGATTTCAGGTATCCACCAGGAATTAGAGACAGGGACTGCTATCAGGAGAATGAGACTGGACTTCAGGTTCTAACAGGTGATCTCGACAAGAGAAGCCCCATTTCGGGTCATGACAAGTAATTATTTGGAGCACGTTCACCAGCAGCAAGCAGAGAGGCTGCAAGGCTGCAGCAGAGAGAGGACATATATGAATTTAGTCACAACCATTCCTACAATTTTTGCAGCTGCCACACAGCGGAGGACTGCTGCTGTGTGTCTCCTGGGCTGCCCAACCGCACATGAAGGAATGCAGAGGACATGGTTACCACAACCTCGATCCTAGGATGTTCTACGATCACCAGACACATGTGACTCTCACATATATCCCAGGAGGGTCTGTTAGTGTGTTGACATCTTGCAGAACTCGCTGATCGCTGGGATTCTGACTCATATCAGTGGACAACCTTAGGTCTCTGCTACAATTGAAGGCCTGGTGGAGCTGACCTGGACATAGTTTTGTCATCAGCACCGCTTCAATCACGTGAGAACGGACAGGAGCTGAACAGTGTCCACATCAGCCGTGATCTCACATGGCAGGCATTTAGCCGAGGACCCTCCCAGTATGCTGCTCTTCCACTGGGATGGCAATAATGCTGAGATGATGTCCTGGGAAGTGCGTGCTCTAAGGTTGTATCGTTTGCCATCTGTTCTCTATATTAGTGCCTATCTCTGGCGTGTCGCTTGTCTCATGGACCATCTTTCTGCTATCCTGAAGGCAGCTATCTTGGGAGTACCGTGATAGCAGCTCATACAGGAACGGCTCAGGCAGAGCCATCCATTGCTTTTGCTGGGGCATGGGGGCTTTACTGGAGTGATCTACATGCCTTCTCGTGTTTTTGCACACGGCCACATTAGTGGATAGTTACATCTGGTTCGGCGGGACCGCTTAGCCTAAGGAGCTTTCTTTGGATGCGCCACACAGCTTCGATCGGGACAGGTGTCCTGCTAGTTAGGCCTTGCCGACACCACATTTCTAGAAGTGATGGTGTGCCTGGTACTGGAGGGAATCTGTTTGGCAAGGTCAAGAGCCCAGAAAATCCTTGGTTTCAGCACTTCAGGACGCTTAGTGTGGACAGATCTTAACCACAGACAACCCTACCCCTGTCCATCGACAAATACATGGTTATAAAAGAAGATGAGTGCAAGGAAAATCATACAGGTGAGATCCTGAGGTCCCCCCCCGGAGAAGCCTCCTAGAGCTGACTCCGTGAGATGGCTGAGCTTACACTGATCGTCCTTGGATGACATCTCCTTCCCGCGAATCCAACTGGAGTCGTCTGACTCCATTCATCGGCCAGGTGGTGGCCAGTAAACCTGTATTCTTGAGATGTTCATGTTGCTGAGGCAGCGGAGTACGAGAAGAAACTGTGTTTTAAGCTGGAAACGCCTCAAACCTCTTCCAGGACTGTTCTATACACCCATGGTGGATGTCATCTACACATGCCTTCTGCAGATGCTCCTGCCAATTGGATCTGCAGTTTCTGAAGGACTGATGAATCGCAAGAGACAAGATCCAGAGATTTCCTCAGAGGCAGTAGGCTACTGTTACGAGCGGAGACCAGGAGTTGTCTTAGAGGAATGAGTAGCGAGACTGAAACGCCCGCACCATAACAAAAAGGTGATGGAAAGAAGTAGAGTAACATAAAAATTTAATAATATCGTCATAAATTCACCTTGTAGCCAGGCAGTAAGATGAAATTCTTGCTTTTGAGTACACAAGAGATGAATAAAGAACATGCTTATATATCTAAATGACCATATGTCATACACAAGATAATTAACCCTAGATGAAAAACCAAAAAGTAATCAAGAGAAGTTTCATCACCACCAGGTAGTAATATACTAATGATGGGAAGTTACTTGTAGTAGAGTCACCATTGCGTATGTTACTTGGGGTACTTACTTAAAGGCACAAGAATGGTTTTAGCTGCTATGTTCCCCAGAGGTAGTAACGCGTTCATTCAGCTATATTACAGATGACTGACTACAAAAGAAAACGAGGTTTAAATGCCCTCGTATTTGCCTGGGCTGCTTCACTCAGCTTTGGTCGAGACCACCGGCGATATCCCGGGTAGTTCCGGTGCCCTTCCTTCGTGTTGATTGAGAAGGTGTTATTGGTACTCCAGGCAGTGTGTGTTTGGTGTGTGTGTGGGTTGTGTGTGTTTGTTGTGTGTGTGTGTGTGGTGTGTGTGTGTGTGTGTGTGTGTGTGTGTTGTGTCACACAGGAGAAGATAAGGCGAAGCTTATGATATCCTCCCCCCATAAGAACGACGCCACTGGGAATAAGATGGAGTCGTAGAGTTGAACTGTCACGTGACCTCTGTTGCGAGAGAGAGCGTCTTGCAATGATGTTGTCGGTGCCTTGAATGTGATGATGGTCAGGTTTAAGGTTTGAGGAGAGAGAAACCTCGGAGAAGGCAGTTGATTGGTAAATTTTGCAACGATTTAGGAAGGACAGAGGTTGTGGATCATTTAAGACTTTAAAGGATCTTGTCTTGGCTGGAGTACACTGAAATTTTTGTACCGCTGAGACGCATTTGCCCAGAGTTCTTTCTCGTGGTGCTGTACCGCTTTTGGTGGTTGTTGCATCTTGCTGGAGTGGTACATGCCAAGGTGAAGAATTGCCCTCCCACCTCTTGTAAGAGGTAACGCTCCTAGGCGGTGTCGCTGGGCATCTTGTTGCACGAGCAAGGTTGGCGAAGTCGGGAGGCGATGAGCACGGGACCCCTGGGCGAGAAGTTCTTAAGTTGGTTGTGTCGGCTTGCAGCGTCCGTCAAGCCTTTTGTAGTACCAAGCCCCACTAGTGAGTGTGCCTTGGGATGAGAGGGACGATACGGCGGCCAGAATGTTTGGGAACGAATCTCCGGTAGTAACCTGCCAGAATCCCAGACATACCGTGTGCCGTATGGGCCTTCTCGAGTGTAGGGCAGGGTTCTCCCAGGATGGCGAGATGTTGGCCATTTTGGGTCGTAACTTGGCCTTGTCCCCCACCTCGTGTCCCAGCTTATGTTCACCGTGGGCTTCGGCTGAAGTGGTGCCTATGGGCCACTTTGTGATGGTCAGTTGTGACTCCCTGCGCCTGGTCAACTTCCCGTAGTTTGAATAGGTGCTGTCTCCCATATGCTCCCTGTAAATATCATAATGTCGTCTACGTATACAGAAAACTCCAGCCAGATCTGTATTAAGTAGTCCATTGCCGTCTTTCTGGAATGGTGATATGGTATGCATTCCTCAGTCCCAAAGCTGCACTGCTGTATGGAAAAGACCAAGGTTGTGATGAATGCTGAATATTTTTTGGTTCCTTTTCCGTAAGTGGGTATTTGGTAGTATCCCTTCACTAAGTCCATTTTTGTTATAATAAAGTTAGTCTGTCCAACCTTGTCGTCGGAGCATCATCTATTCTTGGTAGAGGGTAGGCGTCCCGGACGTCACAGCGTTTACTCTGTCGGTAGTCCCCGTGCAGAGTCGCAGTTGTCCATCCTCTCTTGTGGGACGAGACAGACTGGTGACTATTTGCCCACTGGAGACGGCTGGGAATAGCCCGCTCCCCTCTGGATTAATAATCCACCTCTTGCCCTCTGCCGGTCATTGCCGTGATGTAGTCGGTAGGGTTGGTTACGGAAGAGGAGGAGGTTCCTGGGGAGAGCTTCGACATCCGTGGGAGGTCATGTTACATAATTTAGATGATCGCCAAGGACATTTTTATGGTTTACATAATGGTGGTTTATTTCTCTCCTTGTGAGAGAGATAGGTGGTTAGGGTAAATCTCTGGATTACCAATATAGGTTTGAGTTTTTTTTACAATCCTTGTACCTGTTCAAGGGTGTGGTATTTTCAGGTACAGAATGGTGTCACACTGCATTGTATTTGAATCATGTATTTTATTTGATCGTGCAAGGTTTTTGGTCTACTCTGTGTATACTTTCGTAGATAATGTGAATTAGCTGAAGTGCTTTTACGGCGGCCGGAGTGTTTATGATATAGTTATTGTCACTGACCTTCTTACTGATGTTATAAGGCCATGGTATGTTAGCTTGTTAACGGTGAACCAAAGACTGGATGAAAGCAGGACTTGGTCACCTTCCATTTGAATGTTCTACTTTTAGCTTTTACTATCGACAAGTGTTTTTTTCTTCCCCTTGAGCTTGTTTGAGATTGCTTCGAGCAATGAGCGGACTTGGTCAAGAGTCATTATTAAGTTTCTCAATGTATTGAGTGATAGTGACAAGTTTACTGGTAGGGTTGTTTAGGCAATCTGTCTTTGATTACTTAGTTCCCCCTAACCTTACGACCAAACAATAGCTCAAGGGGGAGCAACACCAAGGACTCTTCTTGGGTGTCTCCACGTATGTCGAATCAGGACGAAGGTAAGGCTTCGCCCATTCTTGGTCCTTGTCTGACAAAACTTTGCGGAGAAGGTGCCTTAAGGGTCTGGTGAGCTCTCTCCAAGCACCATTTGTGATTGGGATTGGATGCCGTCGATAGAGTCTGTGTGATTCCAATCTCTGCCAGACTGCTGCAAAGAGACCCGCTCGTGAAATTGTGCCGCGGTCCTTTGAATTCCCTAGGTTAGGCCAAGGTAAGTTAAACGTTGAGGCGAGTTTTCGACACATTGTTTTGGCTGTAATGTTTTTAAGTGGGAAAGCCTCAGGTATCGGTTGGTTTGACCACTAATAGTGAGGAGTATTGGGGATCCCTCTCCTAGCTTGGGCAATGGGCCACGTATGTCATGATGATCTTTTGACAAGGGTTCCTCAGCCTTGGATAGAGTTGGAGTGGGTATGAGGAAATTTTGATTTAGGTTTTCCATATTCTGGCAGTGTGGACATGAATTTTCTTGAAGTTATTTGTCTTTTTTTAATCCTGGCCAGTAAAATCATTGAGTATTTTGTCACCAGTTTTTCTTAATTCCTATGTGACCCGGCTTGTTCTCCATGAGCGATCTTCCATGATTGGCTCTCTCGTAGTCTGATTGGCAACTATCAATTTGGATGAATCCTTTCAGCCCAGTGGCATCATCACAAAGTTTATGCTAGTTTTGAATATGCTCATAAGAACTGTTGTCCTGGTACATAGACCTCTAGTATTAGCGGTTTCTCAAGACGTGATCTTATCTTTTGGAATGGTTCTATTGTGCGATGGTACCGAGACCGAGTGTACATCGTCTCGTTTGGAGCCTCAGCAGAGTTGCTCAGAGAATAGCCTTGCCAAGCTTAACGTTAGCCGTATTTCTTGTAGTGGTAGTGTGACAGGGGCTGAGGGGGGTATTTGAGCAGTCGGTTTTGCTATCGGACTGTGCACGGTTAGCGGTCACTATGTTATGGAACAAATATTTTTGGCTTCAGTCCTTATTCTATGTGTAGCTGTGGGGTTTGTATGGTTAATGGTAGTTATTAGTTACAAGTGTGTGTATCGACTAACTTCCCAGCAGATCTGTTTGCTAACACGGATACGGTTATTAGGTGCATGGATGGGTAAGACTTGTCCTCACTGACAGCATGGTTACTACTACTCCCTTTACAAGTGGACAATCAGGTACCCCCTAGCCAGAGGTACGGGGAAAAGTCTGGTGAAATCTCTTGGGTACACCTTTCTTTCCCTGTATACTTCCGTTCTACTCCTGAAGGGGCAGTGATTTTTAAGAGATTGATTGGGCAAGAAGCAGTCATATCTCCGCATAACTCTGGAGAGGAGCGCTCCTCAGAGGTCGAGTCGTAGGGAGTACAGTACCTGGCTGACCTAAAAGGGTGTATTGAAGGATCAGTAACATAAAGGGAGTGAGAATGATTGGGGGGCCACCGAAGACTGTGGGATGGTAAAATGTTGGACCAGTTTTTTGATCTCGTATCTTCCGTAGGGCACCACTGTCTAGTGGTCGATGGGTCGCGCGTGCTAAGTTATCGTTCCTGGCAGTGTTGTTGTTCTTGCTCTTTGTGCGCAATTCAATTTTTTATGTTTCTGTCCATCTACACTGCGATACCATCACGCCATCATGGCCTGTACTGTAAACTTCTTCTCGCTATACAGGCTTTAATACACACATCTCCGGTGCACATGTTGTGTCGTACATCATGAGCTAGCACATATTGCGCGATCCTGCGGTGCGCACGTCTGACTATAGCGCTGGGTGCCAGGGTCTCCCCTTGGCACGTGTGAGAGCGGGTGAGCAAGTGGGAGGGAAGGATGAAGCAAGGGTTCAGGGCTGAATGGAAGAGGGAAATATAGCACATATAGATTTGTGCCAATGCTGGGGAGTGAGGTTTGGGAGCTAACGTGGCTGTATGGCACATGATTGTGAGGCTTAGGTTACACACGGTACTGGAAATAATTCACCTCCGGCCTACGAGTGTACCCATGCATCGTCATCTAAGTTCGTAGCGGAGTGCAGCTGAGCACGGTGTGAAGGGGCTCCTGAGTGCCTGAAGTGCAGAATTCGAGGTATTTGACAGTATTTTGGGGTGTATGTTTGCAGGGAGTTTTTCGGTATCTTTCTGTAGGTGACCGCGTTAGGCTGTACGTTATACTCTTTAACTAGCTCTTATCGCATTCAAATCCATGCAACTGTCTAGAACTTTAAATAAAAGCCTTTCCATGGTTTTTGGGCATCTTTAGCCACGTCCAATCCTCTGAGTACCTGAAATGCGTGGATCAGGATTTCGAACTCATAGCTAGTAAGCTTCAGATCGTAAGCAGAGAACGAGGTTAAAAGAGGCAAATTATTTTTGTTAATTGTATTTATTGAGTTGAGTGGCGTTGCACCTTTATTCTCAAGCGGGAACTTTTAACTGATGTTCCTATCCCGTTTCTTTTTTCTTGCTCTTTCACTGCTCTTTGTCTTCTCTTTCACGCTCTTTTCTTCTCTTTCATTTCCACGCCTCTTTTTCTGCTCTTCATAGTCTACCACAACTTCATTTGTAAAATGGCCTGCATTTCTTCACTTTCTCTCCCCTTCTAGGAGAAGTTACTCGCTGTCCTGAAGCCTCTAAAGTGGTGGTTTCCTGACTGATGGTCAGTTTTTGTTCTTCAACCCAGTGAGTTTAATATTAATGTCTTAAGTGTTCCTTTTATAGTTCATGAGTGACTGGATGCTAAGTTAGCGGCAATAACATCCTTGAGTTGAGCTTTAGTACTCTTGCAGCTTAATTCTCAGCAGAGGATTAACCGACAAACTCTTCCGCATCAACTCTTTGATTAAGTTAAAACAAAATGAAGAACCAAATAAGGTTAGAGAGAGATGCCAACTGGCGTATGTCAGGAAATTCACTCGAGCTATTACTGACTTACCCTGACATCTAGATTTGATAGGGATGACCCCTGGAGATTTTATCACTCGAAGGATTTAACGACAGTGGAGTAAGTACCGGAGAATGCAGTACCCCGTGTACGCCAACACATATCTCGCTAAGTACTCAAATGTTTGAGTTTTTTTTGAACTGGTCAAGTTAATTCGAGGGGAGTTAAACTCGATTTGGAAGCATCGCCTGGTTCCGTGAGAAAGATGAGTCATTATAGCTTAGCGGGGGAGGAATTGTCCTCTACTTGGAAAAATATCAAACAGAGAGCAATAAGGTACTTAAGCAGCGTGAGAACTGGAAATGCCTCTACCCAAGGCCCTTTCGTGTAGTGAGTTTTTTAAGGCACGCTACTCCACACGCTCAATTCATGTAGCACACGTATAATTATAACCCCCAACATAGACACCTGACTTCTTCACAACAAATAAATACCCTGCGGGTTGAAACACAGAAATCTAATATCACTGAAGTGAGATTGAGGAAATAAACACCCGTAAAGGGTTTTACAACAGTACAGGCCCACAACTGTTACGATCGAGACCGTGAGTTTGTCTAGAGGATGAGTAGCGAGACTGACAACGCCGAAACCATACACAGGGATGGAGAAGAGGTAGATAACAGTAACAATTTACTAATATCTATAAATCACCTTGTAGCAAGGATAGTGGATCTTGCTTTTGAAGCACACACAAGATGACTAAAGAAAATGCTTATATAATCTAAATGACCATATGTAACATAACACAAGATAATATAACCCTAGAGAATAAACACAATAAGACTACTACGATAAAGTTTCACCACCGGTAGTAAATAATTCAGATGTGTGAGTTGACTTGAGTAGAGTCACAGTGCTAATGTTTTGCTGGGTAATTACTTAAGGCACTAGACTGGTTTTACTGCTTTATGTTCCCCGATAGAGGTATAACGCTTCATGCTAATATAGATGACTGACTAACAAAGAAAACGAGGTTTATTAAAATGCCCTCTGTAGTTTGCCTGTGGGCTCGCTTCACTCAGCTTTGAGTCGTAGACACACCGGCGATATCCCGCTAGTTTCGGTGTCTTCCTTAGTGTTGTCTGAGGAAGGGTAGTTAGTGGTACTCCAGCAGTGTGTGTTGTGTGTGTGTGGTGGTGTGTGTGTGTGTGTGTGTGTGTGGTGTGTGTGTGTGGGTGTGTGGTGTGTGGTGTGTGTGTTTCACACATGGATGAGATAATGCGAAGCTTATGATAGCTCAAAAACTTGAAACCACAAGTGTTACCTGACCAGGAGGTGTTAGCTCGTCGCGTTACTCTGCTTCGGTAAGCAGACTCAGTGACAGAAGAGAAGCAGGACATTGCTGCCAAGCTGCACGCCACTGAGATAGCGAGAGCTTTCAGACGAGGGAAACCTATTTTCCCTCAGGTTACAGACCAAGACGACTCTGCTGATCTAGTTGGTCCAGAGAGTCCATCTCTGCTTACCAACCCTTGCTTGATTATGACTGGCTTCTGTCAACCTGTGGCGACCGTATGGGCCAAGGAGTGATTCTACAGCAAGGCCCTGGGAATATTTCAGCAATGTAAAAGTAGTGAATGATACATTGCTGAGTCGGTGTGATTGTCCAAAGATGATGAATGATTTTCGCAAACATCACTTACCACATGATTCTCCTCAAAAACAGTACCTTCTTCAAAACTAGTGTGAATCACTGTGTAGCATTTGATAGCTTTCAAGAAGCAAATCGCTGAAAATGACTGTGAGTGTCCTTCTGAATAGACAATAGAGTTTTCTGCACTTGAAAAAGTTTTTTTAGAGTCTTTGTCACGCCGTTTTTGATGTCGAAGATTGTATATTTATGAACTTATATGAATTTTTTCAAAGTTTGCTTTTTTTCTGGATATGATGTGTCTTTTTTTCTAAGATTTTTACATTGTTGTTTTTTTCTGAATATATTAAAATGCTTCATTTGATACCCATTTGTTGTTCTATCCCAATTGTAAACAAAAGGTCTCATGGTGAAAAATCTGGCGTGAAGGCTAAAATCTAGGCGCTTTTCTACTGTCGCGGGCTTAATATCTTGGAGGTCCAATTAGCAAACTTCCTGACATTTTAGCTCAAAATGGGTTGTGTGATTTTCTGCTTTTCCAGTCGCACAAAGCATGGGACGTCCTGCCAGGGGGAGTATAACATAGTAAACAATGTTTTCTGAACAGGTCTACCGGCTTGGCTATTAGGACCCCATTGAGCAAATCTTTTCCACCTCTAACATTCATAATTCTTATCACCACTGTGTGTCGGGGATGTGTATGGGAGGTGACCCATTGTAGCAAATCATTTTCCCACACTCCTAAACATTCATAATTCTTTACACCACTGTGTGTCAGGGTGTGTGAGGTAGGTCACTCTTTGTAGTAAATCTTTTTCCACACTCTAGCATTCTGAATCTTATCACTACGGGTGTTCCGGGTGTGTTTGGTGATCTGACTCTTTCTAGCAAATCTTGTCCCACACTCTAAACATTCATATTCTTAACACCGACTGTGTTGTCAGGGTGTGGTGTTGGTGGAGGTCATCTTTGTCGTAACTCTTTTCCCACACTCTAAACATTCATATTCTTACACCAACTGTGTGTCAGGGTGTGTGTGGGTGAGGTCCTTCTTTTGTATGTAAATCTTTTCCCACCTCTAAACATTTCATAACTTCTTACGCCACTGTGTGTCAGGTGTGTGTGATAGGTGAGGTCCTCTTTGTGTAAAGTCCATATTTCCACACTCTAAACATTCCTAATTCTTATACACCACTGTGTGTCAGGGTGTGTGAGGTGTGTCACTCTTTGTAGTAAATCTTTTCCCACTCTAGGCATTTATGATTCTTAACACCACTGTGTTCGGTGTGGTTGGTGACTGACTCTTTCTAGCCAAATCTTGTAGCCCCTCTACCATTCAATATTCTTACACCACGGTGTGTCAGGGTGTGTTCGGTAGTTGACTCTTTGTGTTAAATCTTTTCACTCGAGTCATGCGAGAGACGTTGGCTGTTATATAGAACCGTCTTTTAATGTATCTACATGTACATAAGTCCACTTGATTAGTTTTAATACCTTTTAAACGTATTGATTATCATTTGCAAAATCTTCTGATTTATATCGACTATCTTGAAAGTAATCCAATATGGATTTTGATTTGACTAAGAAGTTGACTCACTTTCTATTCAAAGACGATCACGCTCGCTGACTGATGCAGACTGACTAACTAGTCATGCGAGAAAAAACCAACGGAGATTGAACTAACTAGACGAAAACGTGCTGTGTGCGCCGCCTTAGCTAGTAACCAAAACAGCTAACATTTATCCATCGTTATTAGTTGAGGGTCCTAGCTTATCTTGGTTATTCATTTGTATGCGTTACCATGGTGATGTTTTTTTTCCGTCAAAAATTCTAAAAAATGTCTTTTTTTTATTTATTTATCTTATCCTTTTCGGATTGCAAAAGAAACTCACTTAATAATATAGATTTTCCTTAAATCATCATAAACAAAAACTATAGAACCGTTGGCAAGCCTGTCATGAAATCCATGCCCCCTGCCTTCCCCTTCCTTTTCTCGTGATGATTGATTGATTAATGCTAAAAGGTGAAATGTGCCAGACATCGGAGGTCATATGGCAATGGCAACAGGCATAATGAAGGGGAGGGGTAACAGAGAAAGAGTGAAACGGTAGAGGGAAGGGGAAAGGAATCTTAAAAGTTAAGCAGTAAGGTAGATCAGAGGAGATGTGTATTTGTTGGGGAAGGAGATCATAAATTGGGAAATGGGGTCAGGGGGAGGAGTAAGGAAAGTTTCTGCGAGGCAGATAACTTGAGGCTTATAGCATGAAATAAGGAACAAGGGTTGTCTGTGGATCGGAAAGTCGTGAATGTTCACTGCAGAACAGACAGAGTGTAGAGGAGCGGGTGATGAGTAGTCGGAACATGGTAGCAGCCAGAGGAGAGGGTTAGCAGGAATGAGGGATATTCAGGTGGGGATCAAGTGTAGTAGGGAAGTTACAGTCAGTAGCACAGTAGGGTCATGGGCTGGGATGGTTGAGGACAAAAGTGAAGTCTTGTACAGCCAGGAGGGAGGGGTAAGTTAGAAAAGGAATTAACAGCGGGACGAGGTAGAGTAGAGAAGAAGAGGGATAAGGAAGAGGGGATCCAAGGGAAAGGAGGAGGAAGGGTGCATTGGGAGGACAAGATGGAGAAGGTGGGGAAAGAGGAGGGGCAGGGGGGAAGTTGGCATATGTTGGGGGAAGTTGGCAGGCCAGCTGCTTTGGTGTACTAATCATCAATATCATCATACACTATGGGGGGATCACACCACAAGCGATGAGCCCCGGCAGGCTCTCTTACCATACAAGCAACTTCGAAGAAAAAACAACCGGCTCCAGCAATGGTCAACGGTGATGGTTTCGTGTCGAGAGTTGTTCGGTTTTGGAAGAGAACCTGACGGGGACTCGTTGACAGTGTTGTAGGTAAGGTGGCGAGGCGAACCCACGCCACAGCCGTTGGTATGGCCACTAAGGACTTGATTGCATGGCGATGAAGTGGAAAAACTATGGATCACACGCCTGGGATGCCTCCATGAAGATGGTTGGTGGCGAAAGTTGATCGCATCAAAGGCACCCTTCAAGGCCTTCTTCAACAATTCATTGAAAATTTCTCGGCAATTGTTTGCCCCAATAACATTTACACAGATATCTAGACTATCTTGGTTAAGGTTAATGATGAAAGCGCAGACATGCCAGAGAGGCATCATTGCTACACCTCATAAGCTGCACATGCCTTCCGCCGCAAATGCCTGCACACTGCCCCTTGCAGGTGCCCAGCCTGGCACCATCCTTCCACCATTTATCTGCATCTTGGTGCAGTTCATCCCCCCTCTGGGAGATATCACTCAGTATCTCAGCGTCCTTCCCTACCCTCTGAGTGTCTTGGGTCGGCCGTGAAGTGGGGGTTTGGGAAAGGAGGGATCAGAACGATAGAAGAAAAAAGAAGTTGAAGGTGAGGGGTCTTCAGGAGACAGAAAAGGAAGAGGTTGATGGGGGTATAGAGGACGAGGAGAGAAAGGAGAAGGACAGAAGGAGATCTTGACGAGGAGGAGGGCTGACCAGGGGACCTTTTCGTCCAAATAGATCGTGCAAGTTATAGAGAAAGTTTTATAAAAACAAACAAATCACATTCTTGTCTGAGATCAGTGCATGTCCTTCCGGTAGGAGCACACCGCTAGTTCAGTGCAATTCATTACTGAATAATCTGAATATTTTCTCATCCTGAAACATAGGATAATAAGAAGCATTGAGAGAGAACTATCCGTGAAAAATAGACAGAGAAAATCATGTTGAGCCAAGATGGATCAGAAGGGTTGTGCAGTATGGGTAACAATTTCTTATTCTTTAGCTTCTATCTAATTGTGAAATTATACTGTGTACTTTGATAGCTCAAAATGTGGTGGATATACAAAGCACAAAGTTCATGCATGTTCATTCTACAAGACATCAAGTGTATGACTCTCGGTTCTTTATGCCATCTGCCAAACGAGCATTTGATGTGGAGTCTCCCACTTTTATTTTATATTTTTTTCTCCTGGCACGCAAGAAAGATTCTCTCATATCTCCCAAAATACCCAGACCACAAACGTGTGGAACAGAACAGCGATCATCATGTTTTTGTTTTTGACAAACTACTCGACCAACTTACTAATAATTAACTATTCTTTACTCTAACTAAAGGATCCCGATGCCGTTTATATAAGCTTGCAAAATTACTCAATGCATCTTTTGATTACCACACACTTATTGCAACAACTACTCTCCTGCATGATACCAGATATCATCCATAATACCAGAACCATACAGACTTTATATGACTGCCAAACTTATATTAGCAGCTTCGCATAATAAATGTTTTAATCGTGTAAAAAGCAACATGTATAAATTCAACCTATGAAGACAGGATGCGTAATCCTCGACAGATATCCTCGTCATCCCACAATGACCTAATATCCAGAGCCCAATTGCCCTAGATGTGAGGGACATGGGCACTACAGGAGTACCTTATAGACAAGAGAGAGGTCCCTAGCCATCTACTACACCTACAAGAAGAAATTGGGGACGCGATGGAGGTGGTGGTGGACCCACCGCCGGCGTCTCCATCCTTCTCTCTGCGGTATACAACGGTATCTCTTGTCACATCACCTTGTTTCGTCCTGAAGAAAATTTAAAAATGGAAAAGTTGATGTCCACTACTACAACTGGATGGTTTCCATAATTTATATATGGGCTTCATATGCACATCACACATAAAAATGCCAGGTTTCCTCACTCTTTGTATCACTAGAGAGATGTCATGGCATAAAATAGATGATCTATAACCACAAACACCAATTATTTAAATATGCATTAATTATAGATAAGCAACAATTCAAGTATTGGCTGTATAAAATTTCTAAGGTAAATTGCATGTACGTCGTACGAGAAATTTGTATATAACGAACATAATAAACAAATATAAGGAGGGCTGTCCACATTGACTTTACGCAGGTACACTTAAATCTCAAACTATACCTGTGTTCTGGGGAAGAGAAACAATTATAATTGTATGAATATTACCTACTCTCGTACTTCAAATTATTAGTCTAAACTCACTTATGTTATGATAAACAATGTTCAAAACCAAAAACATACTTCCTCCGGATATGTTCCCAGCTCCGCTTCATCCTGCTTGAGACAGTCCTGGGCTCCTGTCCAGGATTGCTGGCATTGAAGCGAGCAGTGACACCACAGCCCAGGCTTTGCATTTTGTTCTGGGAGGCCGGGGATGGGATGCGCCTTTGATGTATAGAATGGACCTCCTCTCCTTTAATATCAGGTTCAGCAGTTCTTTTTTTGACTGCCCCAACCAGAGGAAGTGCCTGTAAAGTATTAGGTACTATACAATTTGAACATCATATGCATGGGTAAATACCGTATGACTGAAATAAAAGCTAGCAGTTATGTTAGCTACCTACAAAAATAAGGGGGGGACTTCCTGTAATACAAAGTTAGATACACAAACTTATGAGTACTTGGGAAAATGGAAGTGGGGACTTTCCTTCAGAGACAAAACAAGACTTTTGCAATCCTAATTAGATTTTCTAAAGGCTGGTAGTACTGCTTGGGAATGAGTCCCCCTCGGGTGAGTGGTGCCCAGCAGCAAGAAAACAAGCCTGAGTGAATATTTATTAATGATTTGATAATTATGTATATGCGGAGCTGGGCCACTAAATACATGGAAACAAAGTATTTAAATACCAAATACTAAATACAATTTACAATTTGTATTAAATACTAAATATAAATAGGTACATCCATTGTATTTAAATATATTTGTAAATACATTCAAATGGACCACAAATTTTACATGTACTATCAAGAAATTATGATTAAAAACATATAAAAAAGCTGGATAAATGGCAAAAAGGGAACTTTCCTATTGGTATAATTCCTTTTAGAACAAAAAAACAAAAAAACCTCACCTTTCTATTTAACTTAATCTACATATCTCTAGAATTCCTCAAAAAAAACAAGAGTTCCTTAAATCTTGCTTTTCCTCCTCAGGCTATATTTCACTTATATAAGGAAATTTCCTTGAAAGTGGAACCACCTGGTCACTAGTAACATCAGAGTTGCCAGAAAGGTGGCGGGTTTATGGGACAAAATTAATTGATAAAAAGTATTTAATTTTTATATTATGAGTATGTTAAATACTCATAAAGTATTTAAATACTGTATTTATATACGTGAAAACCAATGTTTTAAAATACACAAAAGTATTTAAAATACTGCCAGCTCTGGTGTATATGACCACTTTTCTTGCCGTTTACACAATTTTAGTATGCGTGAGCGTAGTGACCAAGGGGATTCAAGCTAATGGAACTAGGTCAATAGGTTAACGCAGCTAAAAACGAGGGTAGGACATCCCCGCCCCTCCATCCCTAGAGATATGCCCCCTGGACATAATTTATCCCCTGTGAACTTATTACCGTCCGGTGTATATAAGATTGATAACGAAACAATGACCGAAATCATTGCTCAACCGATGACCTAAAACCAGTAACCCAAGCCACGAAAAACTATATAACAGCAATGGTTATACGCGTCATTTTTTCGTTATCGGAAACAGTGCAATCAAATACACCCACAGGGGAAACTGTCTATAGGGAATAGTCCAGGGGAGAAAATGACCGGTTGTATTGATTGATATGCTGACTAGCTAGTCAGATCGCTTACACCGGGCCACGCTCTAAACATCGTAGCATTCGTTCCTCCACCGTATTATTGTCGTCGTGATAAGCTTCCCTGGGCTGAAACATGCTAAACACATTGATAACCTAGCTTATGCCTTATAAAGGAGGTCAATGAAGTAGTAGTTGCCTCGAGACTTCATCACGAGGACCATTATTAGTCAAATGGCCTAACGATAGCGCAGCATTCGTCCTCCCTCCCTACATCAATTATTTCTTTTTCATGGAAAGGCAGCTCGGGCGGTTAACTACGGCTTCGACCCAGTAAATAATATCGTTAATTTAGGTGGGGGACACACTCCTTAAGTAGGCGGGTGACACTACGGCAACATGAAGCTCAGAGGCATTGTTGAATGCACATATGATAGGGACATATAAAGGGGAAAAGACCTTTTAAGATCAGGATCAGTGGCCATTGGGGAAGGATAGCACCTTTGGGGGGCACACGGTTATATATCATGGGGGGCACAACGTAGGCCTAACCCATGGGCGGCCAAGGGATGCCAGCCTCTGTAGCACTGCCACTGTGCTAACAAGCAGTAATTACAGTTCAAAGCACTCGCTCATGAGACTAATACTTACAGAAGTACTTAAGACAGCTTATACACGAAAAACAATCAGACATTTAAATGTTATCTTACCTGGGTGCACGAGAGGGACGCCATCCTTGAGTTTCACGCCGGGAAAGCTGATGCTACGGGTAAATAATACTATATATTATGACGTAAAAGACATTTAAAGCCACATTTCGATGTCTTCACGCAATAACATGTAATGCTTTCTTAATGGAGATAGTTTTTTCCTGGCAAACCTAGAAAAAACGTGAGTTTCTTGCAGCGACGCCCAATCCGAAACAAAGTAATGATACAAAAATACAAAAAGACTTATTTTTGTTAGAATATTTTGACTGGAAAAAACACACAAACACTATACCATGTGTAACAAAGCATTCAAACACACAACAACACTATGACCATCACAACTAATAACACAGTCAATCGGTTATAAATGTAGCACCAGTCTCGTAATTTGGATACGACTACAATGCGGGTCACACTAGGCACTTTTTCCGTCTAGGTTAGTCAATCACTCGTTGGTTTTGATCGCTCTACTAGTTAGTCCGTCTGCATCAGGCCAGTCGCTGTAGTGATCGTCTTTGTAATATGAACGTGAAGTCAACTTTCTAGTCAAATCAAAATCGCAAGTGATTACCTCAAGATATTCGGATATTCAACTTTCCCCACCGAAAGTTTTCTGCAATTATACATTACACAACGTTTAAAAGTATTTAAACAATATTCAAGGACATAGTCTGTAGCATGTTAGATACATTAAAGCCGGTTCTATATAACAGAGCCAACAGTCTCTCAGCATGACTACGATCTGAAAAAAGACATTTACTACAAAGAGTCAAACTCACCGAACACACACACTGAACCACCACACGTACGCGTGTAAGAATATGAAGTTATAGAGTGTGGGACAAAGATCTGCTAGAAAGAGCTCAGTACCAATACACACCCTGACACACAGTGGTCATGACTTAAGATCATGAATGCCCTGAGAGTGTGTGAGGAATAAGAATATACTACAAGAGTGAACCTACCACACACCTGACACACAAGTGGTCCCGCTATCGCCAAAGCACTCCATCATATAGAACTGATCTCACCTTACAGTGTTAAGAAATATCGAATGTTAGAGTGTGGGAAAAGATTACTACAAAGAGTGACCTATCACCACATACAACCCTGGACACACAGTGGAGTGTTAAGAGAATTATAATCGACTATAGAGTGTGGGGAAAAGCAATTAATACACAAAAGAGGACCTCTCACCACCACACACCCTGACAACATTGTTAAGTAAGGAATTATGATGTTAGCAGCTACACATGTGGGAAAAGATTCACAAGAACAAAGAGTGACCTCACCACCACACACACCCTAGACACACAGTGGTCTGTAAGAATTATGCAAGTTTAGAGTGTTGGGACACAAGATACAGCCGACGACACGAAAGAGTCAGCTCACAAACACACACCTGACACACAGTAGTGTTAGACACATGAGACATGCACTAGCAGTGTGGAAACAAAGATCTTACTACAGAGTGACCTCACCTCACACACCCTGAGACCACACAGTGGTGTTAAGAATTATGAATGTTCTAGCAGATGATGCGGAAAAGATTTGCTACAATGGGTCACCTCACCATACACACCCTGACACACAGTGGTGTTAAGAATTATGAATGTTTAGAGTGTGGGAAAAGATTTGCTACAATGGGTCCTATAGCCCATAGCCGGTAGACCTGTTCAGAAAAACAATTTTTTCCTATTTTTATACCCCCCTGCAAGGTTTCCATGCTTTTTGACCTGGAAAAGCCGAAAATCACAACCATTTTGAGCTAAAATGTCAGGAACTTTTGCCTCATTGGACCTCAAGATATTAAGCCCGCGACAGTAGAAAAAGCGCCTAATTTTGCCTTCCGCCAGACTTTTTTTCACCTGAGACTTTTGTTACAATTGGGATAGAACAACAAATTGGGTATCAAATTGAAGCATTTTTAATATTATTTCAGAAAAAACAATCCAAGTAAAAATTTAAGAAAAAAAGACACATCATATCCAGAAAAAAAGCAAAATTTTCTGAAAATCTCATATAAGTTTCATAAATATTACAATCTTGACATCAAAAAATGTGTGACAAAGACTCTAAAAACTATTTTCAAGTGGCAGAAAACTCTATTGTCTATGTCAGAAGGACACTTCCAGTCATTTTTTCAGAGTTTGCTTCTTGAAGCTATCAAAATCGCTCACAGTTGTATTCCACAGTTTGAAGAAGGTACTGTTTTTGCTGAGAATCTGTGGTAATGATGTTTGCGAAATCAGTCATCATCTTGACTCCCCGCTCAGCAATGTCATTCACTACTTTTACATTGCTGACATATTCCAGGGCCTTGCTGTAGTCATCACTCCTTGGCCATGTCGCCACAGGTTGCAGAAGCCAGTCATACTCATGCCAAGGTGTCAGCAGAAGATGACTCTCTGGACCAACTAGATCAGCCAGAGTCGTCTTGGCTGTAACCTGAGGGAAACATAGGTTTCCCTCGTCTGAAGCTATCTGGCTTCTCAGTGGCGTGCAGCTTGGCAGCAATGTCCTGCTTCTCTTTGTCACTGAGTCTGCTACCGAAGAGAGCGAACGGCACAACCTCCTGTGTCAGGTACCACTTGTGGTTTTCAAGTTTTTGTAGCTATCATAAGCTTCGCCTTATCCTCATCCTGTGTGACACACACACACACACACACACACACACACACACACACACACACACACACACACACACACACACACACACACACACACACACACACACTGCCTGGAGTACCACTAACTACCCTTCCTCAATCAACACGAAGGAAGGCACCGGAACTACTCCGGGATCTCGCCGGTGTGTCTCGACTCAAAGCTGAGTGAAGCAGCCCCAGGCAATACGAGGGCATTTATAAACCTCGTTTTCTTTTGTTAGTCAGTCATCTGTATATAGCTGAAGCGTTACTACTCTCTCGGGGAACATAACAGTAACACCATTCTTGTGCTTTAAGTAAGTACCCAGTCAACATTAGCACTGGTGACTCTACTCAAGTCAACTACACCCTTATTTTATTTTCCCTCCCTGGTTGGTGCAACTTATTTAGTATTTTTTTTTGTGTTTTTCTCTAGGTTTTTAAATCTTGGTTAGGGTACATTTTGGGTTTCATTTAGATTAATAAGCCTTTTTTTTTAGTCATCTCTTTGTGTGTTTTCCCAAAACCCAAGATCATCTTACCCCTTGTAAAAGGGGTGATTTTTTAAAATATTTTTAAATTGTTTTTTGTTTCACTTTTTTCCATCACCTTTTTGTTATGGTTTGGGGGCGTTTCAGTCTCGCTACTCATTCCTCTAAAAAACCCTCACTGTCTCGCTGAAACGGGTTGGGGGGCCCGCCCGGGTTTTGTAAAACCTTTACGGTTGTTATTTTTAAATCTCATTTTCAGTGATATTCATTTTTTTCTGTTTTTCCCCCCGGGTTTTTTCTTTTTGGTGAAGTTCACTGTGTCTATTTGGGGGGTTTTAAACTTTCCCGTTTGCAACTTTGTTTGAGCGTGGGGGATAGCTTTTTCCCTTTAAAAAACTCAACACGAAGGCCGGGTTGTAGAGGAAATTTTTCCAGTTCGTCCAACTGCTTAAATTCCTTATTGCTCTTTTTTATTTTTTTCCAAGTAGGACCCCTTCCTCCCCCCCAAAAAGCTATACTGACTCATCTTTTTCAGGGAACCAGCGATTTCCAAATCTGGGAAACTCACTCGATTTTTAACTTGACCAGTTAAAAACTCAAACATTTGGGGTATTATGCCAGACCTTGTGTGGTATTGTGGGTATTTGCATTTTTGGGTACTTCTCCAGGCCCCTTTTATATCCTTCAAATGATAAACCCCGGGGGTCATTCCCCAAATTAAAAAATCTCATGTCGGGGTATTTCTTTAATAGCTCGAGGGGAATTTTCCTAAAATACCCCCCTTGGCATCTCTCTTCTAACCCTAGGGGGGGTTTTCTTAATTTGTTTTAAAAACATTAACCCAAGAGTTTAAAATGCGGAAGAGTTTGTGGGTAATCCCTTTTGCTAAAGAACTTAAAGCTGCAAAGATTTACTAAAACCCAACTCAATATTTCCCGTAACTTTAGCACCCCGTTCCTCATGAAAAAAAAAAGGAACATTTAATGACCCTAATATTAACTCACCCGGGTGAAGAACCAATAACGACCCTCAGTCAAAAACCCACCACTTCTAGAGGTTCTTCGGGGACAAAAGTATTTCTCCAAAGAAGTGGAGAAAGTAAAAAGGCAGCATTCCCAAATGAATTTGGGAATATAAAAAAGAGCAGAAAAAGAGAGTGAAAGAGAAAAAAAAGGGGGAAAAGGGAAAAGGAAAAAAAAGAGCGTGAAAGAGCAGAAAAAGAACGTGATAGAGAAAAATAGTTAAAAGTCCTCGCTCTGAAATAAAGGTCACCCCAAACTCAAACCCCCCAAATAAATTAAAATTAAAAAAAATTTTCCTCTTTTTAAACCCAAAATTCCCCCTGGAATTAATTTTTTCCGATCCTGGGGCTTTTTTGGAAGGGGGGGGGGGGGGGGGGGGGGGGGGGGGGGGGGAGTTCGAATCCTCTCCCACCATTTTCAGGTCCTAAAAGGATTGGACCTGGTTTATTAAAAGCCAAAACTTAATGGAAAGGCTTTATCTGTTCTAAAAGGTGGCGGGGAAAATGCCGATTTGATGAAAGTTAAAGATTAAATTTTAAAAGCTTAGCGGTCACCACAAAAAGATACCCCCAAAACTCCGAAACATAAACAAAAAAAAATGGTCAAATTACCTAGAATTTGCCTAAGAAATTCAGACCCCTTAAAAAAACGGAAAAAGTCTGCACAGTCCCCCCTTTATACGATCTGGTAAACCCTTCGTAGCCCCTGGAGGAATTTAAACTTAAAAACCCTACTCAACCCATGTTGCAAAATTAAGACAAGGTGAGAAAAACCTACTCAAAGTTTGCTAAAATGGGCGATGTCTTTTTTAGTACATCGCCCTGTTTTCCTGGGGAAAAAGAAGGCTCAGCCCCCTTGTAAGTTCAGGTCCCAAGTTATGAAAAGGATGGTAAGTCGTAGAAAAGGGGGTTCCAAAGCCAAGTGTTTTTCTGCTATTTGTAAAAAAACCCTGGCCACCTCATAAAGAATGTTCCTGACCCTGGGTGAAAAGTACTAAAAGGGGCACTTTTTCTAAACCGTTGCTTCGGTAAACACAAAATTCCACCCCCTTTTGTTACTGATCCTTTAAAACCCTTAAGGTCACAAGGTACTGCCCCCTGGGACTCTAAACTCTGAGGAGCCCCCTCCCAGATTTGGGGGAAATACTGCTTCTCCCCATCAATCCTTTTAAAAATCTGCACTTCCGGGATTAGAACGGAAGTATACAGGGGAAAAAGGGGGTTTTTACCTCAAATTTTTTCCCGACTTTCCCCGTACCCTCGGGCTAGGGTGTCCCTTGATTGTTCCACTTAAAAAGGGGGTAGAAACCCTTTTGCTTCATTTGGGGACAAGTTTTTAAACCTTTTCCTATACTAATTTCCCCTTTTAAAGTTTAACGATCGGGCTGGTGAGTTGGTTTTTTCCCACCCCTTGCACTAAAAAACTCACCATTCCCCAAAAAACCCCCACAGCTCACATAAAAAAAGGGGAAAAAAATTTCTTTTTCCTAACGTGCCGTTCCCCGTCCCACAGTCCAAAGCAATGCTCAAATACCCCCTCAGCCTTGCCCAAATTTCCCCACCCTAAAAACGCCTAACGTAAGTTTTGGGCAAGGTATTCCTGGGGAAACTATTTGCTGGGGCCTAAAACGAGACGATGCTACTCTGTCTGGGTTTTCCCATGCCAAAACCCATTCCAAAAAGTTTCCGATCACCCCATTCCCCTTCTTTCTATTACCAGGACAAATTTTCTTATGAGGCTTTTTCAAATTTTGCATAAATTTTTCTGAGATCCCTTTGGGGCAAAGTTCACCAAATTGTATTGCCAATAAATTTTGAGAGAGCCAATCATGGAAAATTGCTCAGGGGAAAACCAACCGGTCCCCCTGGGAATTAAAAAACTTTTTGAAAAAATACTAAATGTTTTTTTATGGCCAGGTTTTAAAAAAAGCCCAAAACCTTCAATGAAAAATTCTGCCCACTTGCCAGATTTTTTGGGAAAAACCCAAAATCAAAATATTCCTCAGTACCCACCCCAACATACCAAGTGTGGGAAACCCTTTTTCAAAAAAATCACTTTGACACCCTTTTGGGCCCTTTTGCCCAAAGCAAAGGAGAGGGAACCAATACATCCTCACATTATGTGCCCAAAACCACCCGATACCCCTGAGTTTTCCCAAATTTAAAAAAACATTACAGCCAAAAAAAAAATTTGTGTAAAAAACTCGCTCAACGTTCCCCCCCCTTTGGCATACCTGGGGAAAAATTAAAAGGTGACCGGCACAAATTTCCGAGGGGGCTTTTTGGGCGGGCAGTTTTTGGGCAGAGCTTGGAATAAACCCCGACCCTATCTAGGGCTTTACCATCCTCAACAAAAAGGGTTTCTTTGGAGAGTTTGTCCCGGGGCCCCTTAAAAGGACTTCTCCGCAAGTTTTTCAGACAAGGACCAAGAATGGGACAAAGCCTTCCCTTTTGCCCTATTCGCCTTTACGGGAGCCCCCCCCAACGAGCCCCTTGGTTTGTTTGCCCCCTTTGAGTATTGTTTGGTGGAAAGGTTGGGGGGGCCATTTTAAGGTAATCAAAACAGATTGTTTAAACAACACAAACCAGTAAACTTGTCACATCCCCAATACATTGAGAAACTTAAAAAATACTCTTAACCAAGCCCGCTCATTTGCTCGAAGAAATCTCAAAAAAGCCCCAAGGGGAAATAAAAAAAAACCTTTGATAGTAAAGTAAAGTAAGAACTTCAAAAAAGGTTGCCCAAACCCCTTGCTTTAATTCCAGTTTTTTGGTTCACCTTTACAAGCTAAATACCATGGTCCTTATAACATAAAATAAGAAGGTTCCCGTGGGGCAAAAACTATAACATAAACACTCCCGGAACCCCCCGTAAAAGCACTCAGCTAATTCACTTAATCTACGAAAATTTTAAAAAGAGTAGACCAAAACCTTTCACCTGATACAAAAAAAATACCTGATTAAAAAACAAAGCCAGTTTGCACCATTTTTTACCTTAAAAAAACCCCCAAAACCCCTTTTAACAGGTACAAAATTTTTAAACAAAACTCAACCATACTTGTAACTCAGAGAAAAAACCTAACCCACCTTCTTTCCCCTCAAAAGGAGAGGGCAAACCACCATTATGTTTAAAAATAAAAATGTCCTTGGGGATCATCCTAAATTTTGTAACATGACCTCCCCGAGGGCGAGCTTCTCCCCGGAAAACCCCTCCTCTTTTGTCAAAACCCCCCTCCCACTACATCCCCGGAAAAGTGAACCCGGGTGAGGCAAGAGGGGGGATTTCTTTCCCCCAGCAGGGAAAGGCTATTCCCCCCGTCTTTCCCGGGGGGTCCCAAGGGCTTCTCGGGCCCCCAAAAGGGGGGACAACTGCGCCTCCCGCACGGACTTTCCGCAAGTAAACGCTGGACGGGTTTCCCGGGCGCCTACCCTCTCCCAGAAAAGTTATCTCTCGACAAGGGTTTGGGAAAAACTAAATTTTATAACAAAAAATTTACTTACGGGAAAGGGGTAATACCAAAAACCCCCTTTCGGAAAAGGCCCAACAAAAAATCAGCCCATCACCCCCCTTTGGGCTTTTCCAAAACAGAGTCATGCCCTTTTTGGGGGGGGGGAATGCCCCCCCTACCTTCCAAAGGGCAAGGAATACTTTTTCAGGATCTGGCGGAGTTTCTGTATAAATTTTGACGAAAATTTTTATATTAAAAGAGCATTGGGGACGCACCCTTTTCAAAACCCGGGAATGTTGACCAGGCGCAGGGGGCACAAATGACCCTTTAAACTGGCCAAAACCACCTTCAGCGGAAACCAAGGTGACATACCTGGGAAAAAGAAAGGGGGGACAAGGCCAAGGGACGACCCCAAAAAGGCCAAATCCCGCCATCTTGGAGTTTCCCTGCCCCCCAAATTTCTCGGAAAGGGCCCTACGGCCTTTTTGGGTTGGGGGTTATAACCCGGGGATTCTGGGCCCAAATTCGCGGCCGGGATCGTCCCCCTTTACCCGGCTTTCCCAAATGGGGCCCGGACCTACAACTGGAAGGACGTCTGCCCAACCGCCTACAACCAAATTAAAACTTCCTGTCCCCCGGGGCCCGTGTCATCGCTTTCCCCACTTCGCCAAAACCCTTTTTCTCTGCAAAAAAGATGCCAGCGACACCGCCTTAAAGGGGCTGTCTCTTTTCAAGAGGTGGAGGGCATTTTTCACCCCTTGGAAAACCATCCAGCAAAATTCAAAATCCACCAAAAGCGGGACAGCAACCCTCGAGAAAGAAATCGGCAAAACGCCACGGTTTCAAAAAAAAAGTGTTTTTCTCCCGCCAAGCAAGAAACCTTTTTTTAAATCTACACTGAAACACAACCCTTTGTCCTTCCTTTAAAACGTGCAAAAAATTTTCCCAATCCAAAAACCTTCTCCGATGGTTCCCCTCTTCCCCCCCAACCCTTTCAACCTGAAACCCTCATCCACATCAAGGGCACCGACAACACATTGCAGACGCTCTCTCTCGCACCCAAGGGTTTACCTTGACCCGTTCAACTCCTACGACTCCACTTCTTCCCAGGGCGTCGTCTTTTGGGGGGGGTTTTCATAAGCTTCGCCTTTATCCCCATCCCTGTGTGACACCAAAAACCCACACACACACACACACCCCCACACCAAACACCACACACACACACAACAACACACACACACAACACACAAAACGGGCCCGGATACCACTAACTACCCCCTTTTTTTAAAAAACACAAGGAAAGGGAAAACCCCCAAATAAATCCCGGGGTCTCGCCGGGGGTGTCTCGACTCAAAGCTGAGGAAGCAGCCCCAGGCAAAATTTCGAGGGCATTTTTAAAAAACGTTTCTTTTGTTAATCAGTTCCCTCTGTATATTCTGGAAAAAGTTAAATACTCTCTCGGGAAAAATAGCAGTAACACCATCTTGTGCCTTTAAGTAAGTACCCAGTCAACATTAGCAAAAAGGGTGATCTTTCTAAGTCAACCCCATCAAATTTTATTTTTTTACTACCTGGTTTGGGGAAAAATTTTATTAGTATTCTTTTTGTGTTTTTCTCTAGGGTTTAAATTTTCTTTGTTTTTTGGGACTATTGGTCATTTTGTTTATAAGCATTTTTTTTTAGTCATCTCTGTGTGGCTTCAAAAGCAAATCATTTTCCCCCTTGGGTACAAGGTGCTTTTTTTAGGGTTTTTATTAATTTTTATTTTTAAACTTTCTTTTTTCCCTCACCTTTTTTTTTATGGTTTCGGGCGTTTTAGTCCCCGCTATCATTTTCCCCTGACAAAAAACTGTCTCGCTCGTAACGTAGCATGCCGGGGCAATCTCCCGGTTTTTTCTTTGAACTTTATCAGTCCTTCCTAAAGCAGATCATTTGCGGGCCCTTGGGAGGGAAATGTAGATGACATCCACATGGGGTATAGAAAGTCCTAGGAAGAGGTTGAGGCGTTCCCGCTTCACAACAGTTTTTCATCGTACTCCAGCTGCTCAGCAAAAAATGAAAAATCTTTATAGAAATACAGGTTTCCCGGCCCTCCACCTGGCCCGTAAAGGGTCCAGGAAAGGGCTCCAGTGGATTCGCGGGGAGGCGGGCTCCAAAACCGTTTAGTGTAAGCTCAGCCATCTCACGGTAGTTTAAACCCCTAGGAGGCCCTTTTCCGACCCCCGGATTTCCTGTGTATTTCCTTTCACTCTTTTCTTCTTTTTATTTAACCATTTTTTTCTGTGGACAGGGTTGTAGGGTTGTCCGGGGGTAAGATCTTCCCAAACGTTTGAAGTGCTTGAAACCCAAGGAAACCCCTGGGCCCCTTGACCTTGCCAAAAAAGATTCTCCCCCTCCCGAAACCCAAACCCGCACTTCTAGAATGTTTGGGGTCCCGCAGGCCAAGTAGAAAAACCCCTTCCCCGTCAAGCTGTTGCTCCGAAGCTTGGCAGCTCCCCCCCAAAGTACTTTCCCCTGTTGCTGGCCCGGTTTTTGCAAAACACAAGGGAAATGATCAATCCGTTTAAACCCCCATGCCTCCCAAATCCATGGGTGCTTGCCTGAGCCGTTCCTGTTGAGCCCGTCTATCACTGGTTTCTTTCCCGTAGCTTGCCTTCAGGGTATGCAGGTGGTCCTGAGAAAAAGCAAAAGCCAAGTCTCTGACGTGGTCCCCCCGGACACTTCCCAGGACACTTTTCAGCATTTTGCCCCCCAGTGGGAGCAGCATAAATTGGGGGGTCCCCCGCTAAATGCTTCCATTTTAAAAACCCGGCTGATGTGGTAAACCCGGGGGGCATTTCCCGTTTCCTTTTCGTTGTTTAGGTTGAGATGAAAAAAACTTGGGCCAGGGCAGCTCCACCAGCCTTTCAAAGTTTGCAGAGACTAAGGTTGGGCACCCTTTATTTTCAGGCAATTTCCCCGGGGGATCCCGGGACTGCAGATGAACACACTCCTGGGGCCTCCTGGGAAAGGAGGTCCAGGTCCTTTGGGAGTGAAAATCCCGGGCGGGTTGTTGGTAATCCCTGCCTCTGCAAATTTCCCCTTTACTGTCCCCGGTTTGGGGCGCCCGGGAAAACATCAAACAGCATCCCTTCGCTGTGTGGCGCTGAAAATTGTAAAAAATGTTTGGGGGCAAATTTTATATCTTGTTTCCCTCTCTGTGCCGTCTTTAAACCCTCTTGCTTTTCTGCGGGGGGCCGTGACCAATTCTTGTCAGAACCCGGGCATTTTGGGGGGCCTTTTTTCTTGTCGAGATCCTGAGAAACCTGATGGGCCCTTTTTCCCTTTTTTCTCCCTTTATGGGATCGGTTTTTTTCTCTATTTCCTGGGGGCATCTGGCTCCCCAGTCGCCCCGGCTATCTAATTCCAGGACCAAAAGGGACTCCTTTTTCCCCCCGGGTCAAACCCGTTTTACCTTTTTTCCTTTTCTAGTCTCTGTGCTTTTTGGGGAAAGTGTCATGAAATGCTGGGGCGGCATTGTACTTGGTCATGGGCGGGTCCCAGCCATCTCCCCGAATGGGGTGGGAGCCTCACACTGGGGTTTCATTGGGAGGTCTGGGGGCTTTTGGATTCCCCGTATTTTTCTTTCAACTTGGAGAAGGGGGGAAGTACTGGAAGGCCTTTTCTGTTTGTGGGAACTGGGAGCCAATGAAGTGGATGAGGGACCCATCAGGAAATTTTCCCGTAGCGATCTATAGCAGGTCGGCGTGACGCTTGTCCGGGGCTGGCCCAAAGGGGGAGGTTCTGAATGTCAAATTTGCGTCCCCGGGCTCCTTGCTTACTGCCATATTGGAATTTTTCTTTTTGGGAAATATCTCGGATTTTTTTAGCAGGTTTCAAAAGACTGCAAAAAAAACATAACAAAACCATTAGTGTCATGCTAAAACCATTGTGAAATTTTTGGGTAGAGTGGGAATTTAAATTTTATTTTAGTTTAATTTTTTTTTGAAAAATTTTTCTGTAAATACAATTAATAAATTTTCCCTAAATGTTTTATGCTTTTTATGTTTCAGTCAGCATTTTCCAATTATTTGCCCTTTTAAACCCGGGTTATGCCCATTTTTGGGGAAAAAAAAGGCGAAAAAAACATTTAAATGCTCCGAAAATGGCGTTTCAGAAAACGTGTATAGAATAGAACTTCATGCTTCATGAGGCAAAGGTTCCTGATATTTTGGCTTATAATGGTTGTAATTTTCGACTTTTCCAGGTCAAAAAAACATTGGAAACCGTGCAGGAAGGTATAAAAAATAGAAAAAAATTGTTTTTGAACAGGTCTACGGCCCATAGCGGCATCGATCACGGGAGCAGGGAGTCTAGGGCACAGGGCACGCACAGGCCCCACACAGCAGAACCAGGCACACAGTACCACGTAGTGTAGTGTCGTGGTCAGCGAAAGTGGTATGGTAAGATTGCGTTGGAGGAGCTGAAGCACATACGTTTTGGCCCATATTCAAGAAATTTTGTCGACCCGTTGCATCGCGAAACGGTAATCAAGGAAAACACGACGAGTGGAGATTTGAGTCAGCTGACTGCCTTCACCATGCAGTGGCTTGCACATCCCACCTCCATCCCGCTCTCCACTTATTCCATCCTATTTCTTCCCAGACCATTACAGGTGAGTTTTTCAAACACAACCGAGAGTGACATGCATACCTTGTGAATGCACACGTGTCATAGTTAAGGTAAAATCAGTCCAGGAGGCCTTATATAGGTGTGTGAAGTTGTGAGGAAGCCGGGCGGCGGCGGCGGGAGGATGGAGGTCGGCCATTGTGTGGAGCAGGGTAAAATTTGGAAGAAGTCCTTCACCCTATCTTTTTTTTCTTCCCCCTATAGCCAACAAGACTGGGGAACTGGCGGGAATACGGGGTTTTTGGGTGGGGAAGCAAATATAAGTGATTTATGGCTCCCAAAAAAATCATCAAAGTCACTATATGTAAAAATCTAACCTAACCTAACCTTAATCACAAAGTATACCTACCTAACCTAACCTTAACACAAAGTATACCTAACC
>JACEEZ010022306.1:50000-72309 GCA_016584305.1 Chionoecetes opilio
AAGCCCCTTGCTGGTACGCTGAGAGGAAATACCGCGGTAATTGTTGCAGTCCTGAGGGGCCCCTTTCCCTTTTCCCAGATAGGGACGACCACCCCCCTTTTCCAGTGGGAGGAAGGGTCCCTGTTTGCCAACGGCCAGTCAGGACAGCAGAAACCCCGCGGATCAGGGCCTCCCCCCCAGCTTTGAGGAGCCCGCCTGATATTACAAACACCACTGCCTTTCCACCCTTCAACTTTGTACAGCCTTTTGACTTGTCAAGAGGGGGTGGGGTTTTCGTCAATGGGAGGATCGGCATCCACTGCCGTAACCAGGGTGTGAAGTGCTCAGTTGGGGGGTCCACCATGAACAACTCCCCCCAAAGTATCGGCCCAACGAGCCATTCCCCCACATGTCCAACACGAGGGCCATCGCTGTTCGAATAGACTCCCCCCGAGAAGGAGACTGGAACGGAGCTTTTCAGGGCTGGTAGGGGGGTCGGAGGTCATTAGCGTTAAAAGGGACCCTCGACACCTCGTGGGGGCTCCTGAATACCTCTCCTTGTTCCCTAGGGGGGTTTTAGCCCCGGCGTGCAGAGCCCTGTGCTGGTCCCGGGTTTCCCAGCCAGCCGGGCAGCCGACTCTCCCGTTTTTTCTCCAGCGTCTCCGCGAGAAAAAAACCACCCCTTTGCCCTTCGGGGCGCTCCCAAACACCCTTGGAGCCTGTAGAGTTTCACTTTTAAAGGGATCCACAGTTCTAAAGGATCCGAGAGCCCCGAGCACATAAAAACATTGAGACTGCCCCCGCATAATGAGCACATGTCAAGTCCTTCATTTTCTCAAGAGAAACACAGTAGGGTTTTACCTTTGAGTTTCTTCTGGACTTGAAGGAAGAAAGGTGCAAAAAACAAGTTGGATCTGTTCCAAAGAACCAGCACTCCGGTGAAAAACGAATGGATACAGCAAATGGGCAAGAAGGTTTTGGGGGCGGAAATGTATGGAAGGGATGAAGGATCTAAAAGGGAAAGAGGGCAGGTAAAAATGGGAATTTTTGTACGGGAATGATGAGACCATGGGGTTTGGCTGTATGAAAAAAGGGAAATAAATAGGAGGGGGGAAAAAGAGAAAGGGAAAGAAGAAGGGCTGGGGGGAATGATGAGAAACAAAATGGAATGGGCAGGGGAAAGGCCCCGCCACGGTATGAAAGGTTCTATGATGGTCTAGGAGGGGACCCATCTTTGAGCCAGGACAAAGTGCTGGAGGTAAAAATCGTATGTACAGATGGAAAAAGATGGCAGCAAGGTTGGTGATGGTGTGACAGGAGGATGAAAAAAGTGGTCACTTTTTTGTGGAATGTGAACGGATGGTTGCTAGAACAAAGATGTTGGAGTAGTGGTAGGGGAGGTGGGGTGGGGAATGGGGAGAGATGAGAGACAGGAGAGTGGAGTGGGACCTGCTGGGGGTTTTGTGTGAGTGGAGGAGTGACAGGTGTGATTGGAGGTAAAAGAATTCAGGAGAACTTTGGAAGCAGTAGGAGAGGGGGGCATGAGAGGCAGGGGGCCCCCCCGGATGGGGGGGCCCGTATGAAGTGAGCAGAGAGAGGAAAAAGGGGAAAAAAAAATCCTGTTTTTCTTCCCCCTTTTGCTTCTCTCCCAACAGATTAGTGTGGGGAAACGCCGGACCAAAGGTTTTACTGACAGCATTGCTGGGTGACTCCAAAAACAAAATCAAGATCTTCCAGCCCATGAGGTGAGTCCCGTCCGGTCGTGTCACGTAACATCAACGTTAAAGGGGGGAGGTAGTTTGATTTTTGTTTTCAGGAAGATAGAGGGGGGTAAGGGTATCGTAGCTAGATAGGCATTGTCGGGTAGGAGCAACAGGTGCACAGGCGAATAGCTTTAAATGTTTTGAGAGGTAAGTGGTTTGTGAGAAAGTGTTTTGATGGTGAGCCCTTGAGATCCCTTAGGGACGGAAGATGGCGGGCAAGCATAGGTAAAAGGGGCAGAAGGGGAAAAGCATTAATGCAAATGGGGAAAGGGAAAATAGGCGAGACAGGGAGATCGGATGTGTGATGAGGGGGGAGGAAAAAGCAAGACAGTGCCCGCTATGTTGTGAAAAAGTCACGGAAAGGACAGGGCTTGCAGTGCGATAGCTGCAAAAGGGTGATCGCACATTTCGTGAGGGATCGGCCCGAGCTTTATAAAGAGCTCCCGGGCCACTAAAGGAACTTTGGGTTTTGTGGGGGAAATGTAGAAAGCAGGTAATTATGTAATGCCCATTATTTGGGGGAGATAGTAGAGGGGTTTTTATCATAAAATTCCGAGTTATGTCTGTAAGTAATTCTTTTTTTGTTTACGGGTGATCATGTCTCATCCGAAACCACCATTTTGTTTTATCTTTTTTCCTTTTTCGCCCATTTTCCTTCCTTTTTCATTCCTCTCCCCGAACCCGTGTGCGAGGGAAAATTCCGGGAATAATTATTTTGCGACAGATAACTCTTAATTCTTTCTTTCTTCCAACATCTTCTCAGATTTAGGAACCTCCTAGAATCCTCATGGCTTTCAAAAATAATCCCTATCGTTATCGGTTATGGTCATATATGGGCGTTGTAATAAGGATACACGCTAAAATGAAAGCCACCAAAGTCTAAACACGATTTCCATACACTTCACTTGAAATAGGTGTTCGGATTGTCGACATTAATATAAAACCATCCTTCGTGGATATTAGATTAAAGACATTAAATTCTCTTACATCAAAAGTAGCAGTTTGTATTAGGGACGGCCTCTTCGGGGGTACGCGAGTTTTCATTACTTAAATAGTGGCGGGATTATAAAGTGTTCATTTAAGGTCACGGTGAGACTTTCAAACAAGTTCCTTTTTTTTGGTGCGGAAAGCCACAAGGCACGAGTCATTGTTCTCTCTGCGTTCTTGAAGGTAAGACATCTGCCCCTCGCTCCGGTGTTTTTTCTCCCTTAGTATATTACATCTATATATTTCTATATAAATATATAGTACAGTTCAGTGTCACTAAGGCATAGATGTTCCGCCCATCCTTTATAAGTGTTATTAACGAGATTGTTCTCTCTGCGTTCTTGAAGATTGGCGCGAAACCCTCTCAACGGCCACATGGTCTTACTGTAACACACACAACACTGTCTCGCCATATTCTTTCTACTAGATACCTATCTTCCATGTGTGATTTATAAATATTAAGTGGTATGTTACCTAGTGTAGGGCAATTCACTGAATAGAAATTCTAGTGAAGGAGATTTATGCTATAAGAGCTTTATCTCATAACTTAGGAAAATTCCTACGTCAGGTGTGAAGTCAAGTTCTTATTCCGAGTGAGTTTTCTCGGTATAGTGTTAACCCTTATATGCTGAAGATGATCTCAAGTGAGAGACTTACCATGTCACCAAAATAAATAGGATATCATTTACAAATATAGTTCTTGTGTTATTATAAAAACCCAGGTGATTATTCTGAGTTGGGAAAATAATTCCTCACACTTCCAAAAGAGTCCAAGCCTTGTTTCGGTATAACCCCTCGTACCAACCCCGACTACCAAGATCAATCTAATATTAATATTAACCTAACGTGCCCCGGGAGTAATCATAGTGAAATACTCGCCAGGGCTGGTGGCAGCAAATCCCTAACCTAAACCTTATTATCCTTTCCCCTTAAGTACATCCCCCTTCTCAGTACTCTCCGCAGTGAGCCGTGGTCATACTATAATCATATAGTGAAGTCAGAAGACTAAGTTAAATCCTCCATTCAAGTTGTAATCATTTATCAAATCATCCCCCAAATAATATCATTCGAGTAACGTTGACCAGTCGGTAAAACCCCCATACCAGTGACCCCCAATTTCCAGCAACACAATTAAGGATATGAAAGAGATCCGAAAGCTAAAGGTGGAGAATGGGGTGAGGACTAGGGAACTAGAACAGTGCAAGGGTGAACTGAAGGAGGCAAAGGAGTGGATACAAGCCCTGGAGGGGGATTATAAAAACCTAGCAAGTAAAGTAAGAAACATGGAGGCAGAAAGGGCAGGTAAGGGTAATGAGCAGGGCTTGGGGGCCAGACCCACCACGGGCCCTGGGGATGAGGGCTGCTTGACGTTAGACGTCACCAAAGCAGGCATGCCCGAAGGAGAGGAGAGTGGGGGAGCTGCAGCGGTGGAAGATGTCGTAGCAGGGTGGTCTAGGGATGTTGAGGGTGTGGGTGAGGCTAGGGGAGCTGCAGCGGTGGAAGATGTCGAAGTAGGGCGGCCTAGGGGGGCTGTTGAGGGTGTGGGTGAGACTGGGGGACCTGCCCCCTCCTCACCCTCGCCAGTTGAGGCCACTGAAGTCGTGGGTGAGGCTGGTCGATCGCCCCCATCGCTTTTGCCTGTAGCGGCAGCTAAGGCTGCTGAGGGCGTGGTTGAGGCTAGGGGACCTGATGCCCGGCTCCCAATATAAGTGATTTATGGCTTCCAAAAAATTCTCATCAAAGTCACTATAGGTAAAAATCTACCTAACCTACCTAACCACAATATAAAACCCTTTAAAAACCCCCCCTAAAAAACTAACCTTAACCACAAGTATACCTAACCGAACTACCTAACCTTAACCACAACGTATACCTAACTAACCTAACCTTAAACCACAAAGTATACCTAACCTTTAACCAAAAGTATACCTAACCTAACCTTGACCACAAAGTCTACCAACCTAACCAACCTAACCTTAACCACAAAGTACACCGTAAGCTAACCTAACCTAACTTAACCCCAAAGTATCCTAACCTACTAACCTTTACCACAAAGTGTACCTAACCTAACCTACCCTTCACCACAAATATACCTAACCTTAACCACAACGGGTATAACCTAACCTTAACCACAAAGTATACCTAACCTTAACACAAAGTTCCCTAACCTTTAACTCACAAAGTATAGCTAACCTTAACCACAAAGTATACCTAACCTTACCACAAGTATACCTAACCTTAACCACAAAGTATACCTAACCTACCTACCCTAACCTTAACCACAAAGTATCCTAACCTAACCTAACTGGACTTAGATTTTTTGAGGCACCTATATTTCCATGGCGGGCGTGTGTGTAACCAAGGCTGAGCGCACGCCGGAAACCTTTAACAATTGAGTACAATAAGCATACATACAGTGCGGTAGTTCATTTCAGTCAAACCGGACGGATTGAGTTCCAAAGTATGTCTAATATGTATATAAACAGTCAAAATACTGATGCCTCTTTGGGCTCGCTGTGTTGGTACGCCTGTCAATATCCGCCAGTCGGGGACATTCTTGTAGATGTCACCAGTGTAGTACGACGGTGGAGAATCTCCACCGGCCGTGATTTGACGAGCATCTTGAATATATCCCAAGTCACACCAAGGCGGCTCAAAGAGTCCAGGGGCAGTACGGGTCGGGCGTGAACTGCAGAGCTGAAGGTGTGCTGTGAGTTTGTGTGACCGATTCCTCAGGAGTGTGAGTGCGACATCTAAGACGCGTGCCTCTGTCTTACCATGGGTGCGGTGGAGGAGTCTTGTGCGGTATTGACCCATGGAGAGGTGGCACGGAGGGCTCGCCGAGCGACCTATCCCCAGGCGGAACGGCAGACTTAGAAATCAACGCTTTGCGTGGAGACGGCAGCGGGAGGGGGGGTGATGTTACCTCCGGAAAGGGCCATCTTAGCGTCAGCATCAGCAACCTCATTGCCCCGGATATTGCAGTGGGAAGGCACCCAATAAAGAGTTTTTGGAAAGAATTGGGTATATAGAAATAGACAATAGACTCTACAGCCCTAAACAAGAACAATAACAAGACTACAGGACGCAGGCCGGCTTAAAGGCCTGGGGGGGGGCCATTTTCGAGACTACTAAGACCATCTTAGAGCGCTAGTTGAACATTTCGAAGCAAATTTCCGCTCCGCCTAAGACAGCGCCAGGGGGGGGGCGGGGGGGAAAAGTGTAAACTAAGGCGGGTTGGGGTCGTCTTAGCCCGCAATTTTCTTCGTCACCATAACAACAATGTTATAGATTGGTTTATATATTATATATTTTAGACTGTATTAGTATATTAGGCTGTATATACACTATGTATAAATATATTATAGCTATATATAGTATATATATATATATATATATATATATATATATCAATATACAGGGAATACTAATATATAGGTGTGGGCTCTTATATATTATACCATATATATTCTAAATATATATATATCATATATATATATTATATAATATAATATATATATATATATATATGATATCATATATATTATATAGGGGTGGCCCTGGGTGGAATAGATATGATTTGCGAACAGAAAACGGTTAGCAGATTAAATTCTAACATCAAAACTCCACCTGAATTTTTTTTTCGGTTTATTCAGGATAATATCACATACTGTCTATGATATTTGGTGTGAGGAGGTAAAAGGGAGAAAAAAGGGAGAGAGAGAGAGAAGAGAGAGAGAGATAGAGATAGAGAGAGAGAGAGAGAGAGAGAGAGAGAGAGAGAGAGAGAAGAGAGAGAGAGAAGAGTCCCTCGGCGTGGTATACGTATTTCCCGCCAAATACAAACTTTTGTTCGCGCCCGCTGATTGGTTGAAGTCGAGGTGGTGTCACTAAAATGTTTGGGCGTCTGTCCCCTTACACGAGGCTAAGATGCGCCCGAAAATGCTTCCCTTAGTAGTCTTTCCTTAGCCCGGTATAGGCTAAGTTGGTCTTACTACTCCCACCCTAAGAGGTGTTTTAAAGTTTTAGAGCCAGCTTCGAAAATGCTCACCCTGGCCTATAAGAAAGGCCACCTGTAACATCAAGATCAAGACAACGCCACTGCAAGGTGATCACCTTGCACACCCCCTCCAGACCCTCCCTCCCACCCACCTTGGATGGTGGGTGGGAATGAAAATAAGATACGAAAGAGTACAAGTATCTGGGTAATTTGGTTGGATGATAAAGGCTTGTGCGAAAACTAAACATGAGAGGATATGCAGAGCCAACAGGGTTGGAAGGCTAAGTCAGTGTGGCAAGATGTCGGGCCAACAAGTATGAAGTGTGAGGAGACTATGAGAAGGGTGTGGCAGTCCCTAGCATTATGTATTGCCTGGAAACAATGGTGTGGTCAGGAAGGAGTGGACAGATTGAATTAAACACATAACAAAGCAGGCAGAATAGCATTCGGAGCCAATAGGTATTGGCCAGTGGAAGCGATTAGAGGAGACATGTGATGAGCAACGTTCAGAGAGAGGATAGCAAAGGCAGACTGAGGTACGAGAGCTGGACTGCAACGAATCAAGCAATCATTGGGGCTACGCCGGGGGGCGCTCGCCTCGCCACCCCGTATACGACTCCGACCTCCGGGGGTCCCACGCGCGAGTTCCATGCAGGCTCCCTTTCGCCCTCCAGAGCACGCTCTCGACTAAAACCTCACTTGCCCCACCCACGACCCACGAGAATTTCATTAAAATTATCAAGTTCAATATCGCGCCCTCCACTCCGTGCTGGACAAAGGGGGATTTGTTGACCCCGTTGAGGTCACCCTAGCAAGCGGTGACCTGAAGGGTAATTGAGCATATGACGTGGCCTGACATAACAAAAAATTATGCAATAAGAATTTATATTTTGCGATATAAATAATATATATTTTACTTTCATCATACGAAAATAATATATTTTTTTCACTACATCATACAAAAATTATATATTTTCTTATATCATCAATTTCGTTTTATAACAGAAATATATAGATTTTCCCTTAAATCTCATAACAAAACTATAGTAACCGTTGGCAAACCTGTCATGAATCCATGTCCCCCTGCCTTCCCTTTCCTTTTTCTTCGTTGATTGTTGATTGATTTTAATGCTAAAAAGGGAAAATGTGCCAGACAATCGGAGGTCAATATAGGCAACTGCAAAGCATAATGAAGGGGATGGTCACAGAGAAACGAGTGAAACGGTGAGGGAAGGGAAAGGAATTTAACGTTATAGCATAGGTTAGATCAGAGGAAGGAATGTGTATTTGTTGTGGGGAAGGAGATCATAATTGGGAAATGGGTCAGGGGGTGAGTAAGGAAAGTTTCTGCGAGCAGATACTTGAGGCGTATAGCTCTGACATAGGAGACAAGGTCTTGTTCTGTGGGATCGGAAGTCGTGAATGTTCCAACTGCGCACATACAGAGTGTATAGGTAAAGCGGGTGATGCAGCGGAAATGTGTAGCAGCCAAGTAGAGGGGTTAGCAGGATCAGGGATAATCGGTGGGGATCAGTGTAGTAGGTGAAGTACAGTCAGTATGGTCAGGTATGGGGATGGTTGAGACAAAAGGAATCGTTGTACAGCCAGGAGGGAGGGGTAGTTAAGAAAAGACTTAACAGCGGGACGGTAGAGGTAAGTATACGAAGAGGGAAAGGACAGGTGGGAGTCCAGTAAGGAGGGAAGGTGGCAGTGGGGAGACAATGGAGAAGGTGGGGAAGAGAGGGGCCAGGGGGAAGTTGGCATAAGTTGGGGGAAGTTGGCAGGCGCTGCTTGGTGTACTAATCATCATATCAGCACTACTCACTGGGGGGTCACCACGCATGATACCCGTGCATGCTCTCTTCCCATGAACCAGCAACTCCTCGACAGAAACATCAACCGGCTCCAGCATGGTCCCCGGTTGTGTTTTTCTGTCAGAGAGTTGTTTTTGGTTTTGGAAGAGAACCTTGCCGGGACTCGTGCAAGTGGTGTATAGGTGGGCGACGGCGACCGCCCACCGTTGTATGGCCCCCAGGATTGATTGATTGATATTACTGATCGCTGGATGTGCCCTCCATTGAAGATGTGGTGACGATGATCGCCTCAAAGGCACCCTTCAAGTCCTTCTTCAACAGTTCATTTGAAATTTCTGGCAATGTTTGCCCAATAACCTTACAAGAATCTAGACTCTTGTTAATGTTATTGATGAAGGCAGACATTTGCCAGCAGAGCATCCTTGGTACACCTACTAGCTAGCAACTGCCATTTCCGCCGCAAACTGCCTGCCATCCTGCCTCAGTTGCCAGCCTGGCCTCCTTCACCTTCATCTGTCATCTGTGCAGTTCATCCCCCCTCTGGGAGATATCGCTCAGTATCTCCCGCGTCCTTCCCTACCCTCTGAGATGTCTTGTCTTGGTGGCCCGTGAATTGGGTTTTTTTGGGAAGGAGGGACAGAACGTGAGATAAGAAGTTGAAGGTTGAGGGTCTGCCGGAGACAGAAATAAGAGGTTGAGGGGGTATAGAGGACGAGGAGAGAAAGAAAGGACAAGGGTCCTTGCGAGGAGGAGGGGCTGACCAGGGACCTTTCTCAATATCTGCAAGTGATAAGAGAAGTTTTAAAAACAAAACAAATACATTTTCTGAAGACAGGGCATGCCTCCTGTGGCCACCTAGTTCAGTGCATTCATTACTGAATAATATTGAATAATTTCTATCTGAAATAGGGATATCTGAGGCATTGAGAGAAATCTGAAAATATAGAAAAACATTTGATGCAATGATCAGAATTGTTGTGCAGTGGGTATAATTTTCTTATTCTTAGCTTCTTATCTAATTGTGAAATTATACTGTACTTTTGATCTCAAGTGGTGGTTACAAACAGTTCATGCATTGTTCATTCCTACAAGACGATCATCGTGTTGACTCTAGTTCTTTGCTCTGCCAAACTTTTTTTTTTTAAAAGTAAAAATTTTACTGTGGGTGTCCCTCCACTCTGCAGAAAGCCTTCCTCATATACAGCACCATAACGTTGCATGTTTTTGTTTTTGACAACTACCACAACTACTCAATAATTCATTTCTTTACTTTAACTAACTTCCCAGACGTTTATATACGCTTGCAAATTATCAATGCATCTTGTGATTACCACACACTTATTGCAACACTCTCTCCTGCATGATACAGATATCATCACCCATATACCCGTGTCAGAACCATACAGACTTTATTTACTGGCAACTTATTACTTAGCCAGCTTTCTCATAATAATGTGTTTAATCTATAAGCAACATTGTATAGATCTCACTCACCTATGAAGACAGGAAATGGTCATCCTCGACAATATCCCCTCGTCATCCACGGATATATCCAGCCCAATTTCCCTAGATTGTGAGGCTATGGGCTAGTAGGTCCTTAGAAAGGAGGTCCCTAGCCATCTCCTCTCCTCAGAGAACTTTGGGCTTAGGTGGTGGTGGCCCTCTCGCGGTCTCCATCCTTTCTCCTGCGGTAACACGGTGTCCTACACTTTTCGTCCTGAGAAAATGTACGATCAAGGTGATTCCACTATCAAATTGCTGTTTTCCTAATTTATATATGGGCTCTGTGCAACTCACACTAATGCGGTGTTTCCTCACCTTTGTATATAGATATGTCAGGCATAATGATGTATTATAACCCAACAGCCAATTATTATTTAAATATGTCATTATTTAAAGCAACAATTAATATTGGCTAATTATAATATTTGCATGTAGGGCTACGAATTATAACAACATCATAACATATTATAATGAGGGCTGTCATTGTTACGCAGGTACACGTTAGATCTCAAACTATACCTGTGTTCTGGGGAAGAATAAACAATTATAATTTTTTTTTTTTGGTTTTAATAATATCGTACCTCCTCTTCGTACTTCATTTTAGTCCTACTCTTATGTTATTATAAACATGTCAAACCAAACAATACTTCCTCCGGATATGTTCCCAGCTCCGGCTTCATCTGCTTGAACAGTCCTGGGCTCCTGTCCAGAGATTGCTGGCATTGAAGCGAGCAGTGACCACAGCCCAGGCTTTTGCCTTTTGTTTCTGGGAGGCGGGGATGGGAGGGCCTTTGATGTTAGAATGGCCTCCCTCTCCTTAATCAGTTTCACAAGGCTTTTTTTTACTGCCTCACCAGAGGAATGCTGTAAGTATAGTTACTTTTACAATTTGAAAAAGAAATCATATGCTGGGTAAAATTACAGTATGACTGGGGAAATAAAGCTATGCTTACTGTTAGCTACCCTACAAATAATGGGTGGCTTCCCTTTAATAACAAATATTAGATACAAACTTATGAGTTCTTGGGAGAATGACAGTGGGGGACTTTTCCTTTCAGAGACAAAAACAATACTTTTGCCATCCTACTTATAATTTTTCTACAAGGCTGGTGTAACTGCTGGAATGAGCTTCCCGCCTCGGGTTAGTGGTGCCATCAGCAAGAAACCCAGCCTGAGTGACTATTTATTACTATTTTGATTAATTATGTATATGAGGATCTGGGCACTAAATACTGGAACAATGTTATTTAAATACAAATACTAAATTACATTTTACAATTTGTATTTAAATACTAATACTAATAGGTCCATCAATTGTATTTAAATATTCTTGTAAATACATTTCAAATGGACACAAATTTACATGTACTATTCAGAATTCATGATTAAAACAATATAAAAAGCTTGAATGATAAAAGATACTTTCACTATTGTATAATTTCCTTTTTATGAACAAAAAAACAAAAAAACCTCACCTTTCTATTTTAACTTAATCTACATATCTCTAGAACTTCCTCAAAAAACAAGAGTTCCTTAAATCCTTGCTTTTTTCCCGTCCTCAGGCCTATATTTCCTTATATAGAGGAAATTGCCATTGAAAGTGGAACACTGGTTCACTGCACATCAGAGTTGCCAGAAGATTGGGCGGGTTTAGGGCAAAATTAATTGATAAAAAAGTAGTTAATTTTATATTAGCGTATTTAATACTCATGTAAAGTAATTTAATACTGTATTATATACGTGCAACCAAGGTCTTTATAAATACACAATGGAATTTAAATACGCCCAGCTCTGTGTATATGACCACTTTCTTGCGTTTACACAATTTTTTCGTATGCGTGAGAGTAAGTTACCAAGGGTTCAGCTAATGGCACTAGTCATAGGTTTAACGCAGCTAAAAACAGTGTAGACATCCCCCCCCTCCATCCCCTGAGATATTGCCCCCCTGGACATAATTTATTCCCCCTGTATACTATTCCCTCTGGGTGTATATAGATTTGATTAACGACAACAATGACCGACAATCATTGCTAACGTGCCTTAAAACAGCCTACCTAACCAAAACTATTAACAGCAATGGTTTTGTCATTTTTTCTTATCGGAACACAGTGCATCAAATACAACCCACAGGGGAAACTGTCTATAGGGAATATGATCGCGGGGAGAAAATGACCGGTGTAGTGATCTGATCTCTGACTAGCTAGTCAGAATCCCTACACCGGGCCACGCTCTAAAACTCGTAGCGGTTCGTCCGCCACCGTAATTATTGTCGTCGTGATAAGCTTCCCTGGGCTGAAACCCTGCTAAACAATCATTGATAACAGCTTATGCCTTATCAATGTCAATGAAGTAGTAGTTTGCCTCGAGACTTCACACTAGTAACACTTATTATCAATGGCCTAAAGATAGCGCAGCATTCGTCCTCCTCCCTACAACATCAATTATTTTCTTTCTTCGTGAGAAAGGCGCTGGGCTGTTTTAACTACTGCTCAATCCAGTAATCTATTTATGTGGGGGCACCATCTAAGTATGGGGGTGACACTAGGCAAAATGAAGCTCAGAGGCATTTTGATGCACATAGAAGGATATCAGGGCCTCTTCGAAGATCAATTCAGTTGGCCATTGGGGGAAGGAAGCACCTTTGGGGGGCCCTATGTGGCTTATCATGATGGGGGCCACGTGCCTATCATGGGGGGGCCCACGTGCATCCTCTGTAGCTACTCCACTGTGCTTAACAAGCGAGTAAATTAGTTCAAAGACATAGCTCTGACTATAATTACCGGAAGTACTTAATAATATACAGAAACAATCATTTTTCTCACCGTTGGGTGCAGAGGACGCCATCCTTGAGTTACGCGGGAAGTGATGCTTACGGGTAAATATTTATATATATGACTGTTCAAGAGATTTAAAGCCAATTTCGATTTTTCCCCCCGCAATAACATGTAATGCTTTTATTAATGGAGATAGTTTTTTTCCTGTGCAAACCTAAAAACAGGAGTTTCTTTTGAATCCGAAAAGATAATGATAATAAATAAACAAAAGACATTTTTTGGAATTTGTGGACTGTAAAAAAACACTCTCTGTGTAACCGAAATCAAATAATAACTATGACCCCTCAATAATACAGTCATGTTATAAATTTTAGTCTGTTTTTTGGTACTAATCTAGACGGCGTCACACTAGCACTTTTTCCGTCCTAGTTAGTCAATCTCCGTGTTGGTTTTTCTCGCTCTTACTAGTTAGTCCTTCTGCATCATTCAGTCGCTCGTGATCGTCCTTTGTATAGAAAGTTGAAGTCAACTTTCTTAGTCAATCAAAATCCATAGTGATTACTTTCACGATATTCGATATAAATCGAAAGTTTTTGGCAAATTATAATTACAATAACGTTTAAAAGGTATTAAAAATATTCAAGTACTATTGTACATGTAATACATTTAAAAGCCGGTTCTAATATCACATCCAACAGTACCCTCTCGCATGACTCGATTGAAAAGATTTACTACAAAGAGTCACTCACCGAACACACCCTGACGACCAGTGGTTTAAGAATTATGAATGTTTAGGGTGTGGGACAATAACTTTGCTAGAAAGAGTCAGCTCACCAAACACAGACCCTGCACCCAGTGGTGTTAAAATCATGATGCCTCGAGTGTGGGGAAAAGATTTACTACAAAGAGTGGACCTCACCTCACACACCCTGGACACACAGTGGTGTTAAGAAGTATGAATGTTTAGAGTGTGGGAACAAGATTTACTACAAAGAGTGGACCTCACCACACAGGCCAGAAACCCTGACACACAGTGGTGTTAAGAATTATGAATGTTTTTAAGAGTGTGGGAAAAAGATTTACTACAAAGAGTGACGCTACACACACACACCCTGACAACACAGTGGTTTAAGAATTATGAATGTTTAGAGTGTGGGGAAAAGATTTGTAGCTACAATGGTAGTGTACCTCCACTCACACAAACCCTGACACACAGTGTGTTAAGAATTATGAATGTTTAGATGTGGGACAAGATTTCTAGATAAGAGTCAGCTCACCAACACGACCCTGACACACAGGTAGTGTTAAGACTCCATGAATGCCTAGAGTGTGGAAACAGATTTACTACATAAGAGTGACCCTCACCTCTCACCACCCTGACACACAGTTGGTTGTTAAGAATATAATGTTTTAGGATTGTGGGAAAGATTGCTACAATGGTCAACTCACCATACCCACCCTGACTCACAGTGGGTTAAGAATTATGAATGTTTAGAGTGTGTGAAAAGATTTTCGACAATGGGATCCTATAGCCCATAGCCGTTAGACCTTGTTCAGAAAGCAATTTTTTTCCTATTTTTATACCCCTGCAAGGTTTCCCATGCTTTTTGACCTTTAAAAGCCGAAAATCACAACCATTTTGAGCTACAAATGTCGGACCTTTTGCCTGCATTGGACCTCAAGATATTAGCCCGCGACAGTAAAAAGCGTCCTAATTGTGCCTTCCGCCAGACTTTTTTTCACCTGAGAAACTTTTGTTACATTGGCATAGAACAACAAATTGGTATCAAATTGAAGCATTTTTAATATTTTTTCAGACAAAAACATCCAGTAAAAATTTAAGAAAAAAAGACACATCATATCCAGAAAAAAGGCAAAATTTCTGAAAATCTCATATATTTTTTCATAAATATTAAATCTTGACATCAAAAAATGTGTGACAAAGACTCTAAAAACTATTTTCAGTGTGCAGAAAACTCTATTGTCCTATGAGTCAGAAGGACCCTTCCATACAGTCATTTTTTTCAGAGTTTTGCTTCTTGAAGCTATCAAATGCTCTCACAGTTGTATTCCCCAGTTTTGAAGAGGTACTGTCGTTTTGCTGAGAGATCTGTGGTAATGAGTTTGCGAAATCAGCTCATATCTTGACTCCCGCTTCAGCAATGTCATTCGACTACTTGTAATTGCTACATTTGCCAGGGCCTTGCTGTAGTCATCACTCCTGGCCATGTCGCCACAGGTTGCAGAAGCCAGTCATCTCATGCCAGGTGTCAAGCGAAGATGAACTCTCTGGACCGACTGATCAGGCAGAGTCGTCTTGGCTGTAACTGAGGAACATAGGTTTCCCTCGTCCTGAAGTCTATCTGGCTTGCTCAGTGGCGTGGCAGCTTGGCAGCAATGTCCTGCTTCTCTTTGTCACTGAGTCCTGCTACCGAAGAGAGCGAAAACGGCACAACCTCCTGTGTCAGGTACCACTTGTGGTTTTCAAAGTTTTTTTGTTAGCTATCATAAGCCTTCGCCGTATCCTGCATCCTGTGTGACACCACCACACACACACAGACACACACACACACCACACATCACACACACACACACACCCACACACACACACACACACACACACACAACCACACACACACACACACACACACACACCCCACACACACTGTGCCTGGAGTACCCACTAAAGCAACCCTTCGTCAATCAACACCAGGAGGCACCGGAACTACTCCGGGATCTCAGCCGGTGTTTCTCGACTCAAAGCTGATTGAAGCAGCCCCAGGCAAATACGAGGGTCATTTATCAACCTTCGTTTTCCTCTTTGTTAGTCCAGTCATTCTGTATATAGCTGAAGCGTTACTCACTCCTCTCGGGAACATACAGTAACACCATTCTTGTGCTTTAAGTAAGTAACGCGAGTCAAATTAGCACTGGTGACTCTACCAAGTCAACTCCACATCATTATTATTATTTACTACCTGGTGGTGAAACTTATCTTAGTATTCTTTTTTGTGTTTTTCTCTAGGTAAAATTATCTGTTTGTTATGTAGCATCTTGGTCATTTAGATTATATAAGCATTTTCTTAGTCATCTCTGTGTGTGCTTCAAAAGCAAGATCATCTTACTCCTTTGCTGACACAGGTGACATTTATTAGATATTATTAAAATTGTTATTGTTATCTACTTCTTTCCCATCACCTTTTTGTTATGGTTTCGGGCGTTTTCAGTCTCGCACTCATTCCGCTATACAACTACTGTCTCGCGTCGTAACAGTTGGGGGCCTGTCCGGTGTTGTAATAACCTTTTCGGTTTGTTTATTTCTTAATTCTCACTTCAGTGATATTCATATTTTTCTGTGTTTCACCCCAGGTATTTCTTTTGTTGTGAGAGTTCACTGTGTCTATTGTTTGTGGTTATTACTTAACGTGTGCTACTGAGGAGCTGTTGGATGCTGTGCCTTTAAAAACTCACTACACGAAGGCCTGGTGTAGAGTGCATTTTCCAGTTCAGTCACACTGCTTAATTCCTATTGCTCTGTTTTGATAATTTTCCAAGTAGGCCACTTCCTCCCCGCTAAGCTATATCTGACTCATCTTTTCCTCACGGAACCAGCGATGTTCCAAATCTAGTTAACTCACATTTTTCGATATTAACTTGAACCAGTTCAAACTCAAACATTTGAGTACTTAATGGCCAGATCTTGTGTGCGTAAATTGTGGGTACTGCTTCCTCTGGTACTTCTCCACTGTGCTCGTTATAATCCGTTCCTTCGAAGTGATAAATATCCAGGGGTCATTCCGGCCTATCAAATCTCAATGTCAGGGTAGTTCAGTTTAGCTTCGAGTGAAGTTCCTGAAATACGCCTTGCATCTCTCTTCTAACCCTATTGTGGTTCTTAATTTGTGTTTTATAACATTAATCATAAGTTTGATTGCGGAAGGTTTGTCGGTATCCCTCTGCTGAGAACTTAAAGCTGCTACGAGTTATAAAGATCAACCTCAGTATATTGCCGCCTAACTTAGCATCCATTCACTCATGAAACTAAAAGGAACACTTAATACACTAATATTAACTCATCTGGGTGAAGAACCAATAAACTGACCTCAGGTTCAAGAAACCACCACATTCTAGAGGTTCTGTCAGACACAGTAACTTCTCCTAGAAGTGGAGAAAGTGAAAATGCAAGGCATTACCAAAGGAAGTTACTGACTAATGAAAGAGCAGAAAAGAGAGTGAAAGAGAAGAAAAAGAGCGTGAAAGAGAGAAAAGAACGTGAAAGAGTCATAAAAAAAAAGAAGTGATAGAGAACATCATTAAAAGTCCTCGCTCTGCAGAATAAAGGTACACGCCACTCAAACTCAAATAAATTACAATTAACAAATTTTGCCTCTTTTACCTCAGTTCTCTGATTACGATCCTGAAGCTTTCTTTAGAGAGTCGAATCCTCTGCCACGCATTTTCAGTTACCTAAAGATGTATTGGACCTGGCTATCAAGCAAAACTACACGGAAAGGCTTTATCTGTTCTAGACAGTGGTCAGATAATGCCGATTATGATGTAGTAAAGATGCTATACTTACAGCTTACGCGTCACGCACAGAAATGATACGACAAAACTTCCGCAACATGGAACAAAAATCTGTTCAAACTTACCTAGCATTTGCCTTCAAGAGAAAATTCGGCCCTTAAAAACTGGCCTCAAGTCTGCATCAGTCACCACTTATGACGATCTGGGTCAATCTCGTAGTTCACTGGGAGGAATTTAAACGTAAAATATCCTACTCACTCATGTTGCACAGTACAGACAAGGATGAGACAAAACCTACTCAGAAGCTGCCTAAAATAGCAGATGTCTTTTCCTTGTAAATCGCCCTGTATCCTCGGGAGAGAAGAAGGCTCAGTGCCATTGTAAGTGTCAGGTGCAAGTTATGAAAAAGGATGGTAAGTCTGTAATAGTGGTTCCCAGAGGCCAAGTGTGTTTCTGCTATTTCGGTAGAGAAAACTGGCCACCTCATAAAGAACTGTCCTGACCTGTTGGAAAGTAGACAAAATGGGCACATTTCTAACCATTGCTTCGGTAGAACACACTAATTCCCATCCCTTTTGTTACTGATCTTTCAAACCTTCAGGTTAACAAGGTACTGTCTCCCTCGACTCTGACTCTGAAGGAGCGCCTCTCAACAGATTATGCGGAATACTTCTTCTGCCCAATCAATCCTCTTAAAATCTGTCACTTCAGGAGTAGAACGGAAGTATACGGGGAGGAAGGTGTACCTCAAGGATTTTCACCAAAAGAGGAGGAAAAACTTTCCTCCCGTACCTCTGGCTAGTGTTGTACCTTGATTGTCCACGGTTGTTACAAGGGAGTAGTAACCATTGGGCTGTCATTGAGGACAAGTCTGTTTAACCCATTCCTCTACTAACGTCCTGTTAGCTACGATCTTGCTGGTGAGTTTAGTCGATTCCACCCCCTTGTCACTAATAACTCACCATTACAACAAACCCCACAGCTTCACATAGAAAAGGAGAATCCAAATCTTTTCCTAACTGTGCCGTTACCCGTGCACAGTCGAAGCCAACTGCTCAAATACCCCCTCAGCCCTTGTCAACTACCACTCCTCATACGCCTAACGTAATCTTGGCAAGAGTATTTTCTCTGAGCAACTACTTGAAGGATGCGCAACGAGACGATGCTACTCTGTCCTCGTACCATGCCAGAACATTCCTAAAGAGCAGATCACTCATTCCCGCTTCTTTCTATTACCAGGACAAAGTTCTTATGAGGCTATTCCAAACTGCATAACTTTCTGATGATGCCACTCTGGGCTGAAGTCACAAATTGTATTGCCAATCAACTTGAGAGAGCCAATCATGGAGATCGCTCATAGGAGAACAGCACGGTCACATAGGCATTAAGAAAACTTGTGACAAATACTCAATGATTTTTACTGCAGATTAAAAAAAGACATAACTTCATGATAAATTCATGTCACCTTGCCAGATTATGGGAAAACCTAATCAAATATTCCTCCTTACCACTCCAACCTATCCAATATGCCTGAGGAACCTTTTCAAAAGACACATTGCATCCGCGTTGGCCCATTGCCCAAAGCTAGGAGAGGAACCAATACATCCCTCCACTATTATGTGTCCAACCACCCCGATACCCTGAAGGCTTTCCCACCTTAAAAACATACAAGCCAAGAACAATTGTTGTCAAAAACTCGCTCACTGTTCCTACCTTTGGCATACCTAGGGAAATTCAGAGTGACTCGCGGCACAAATTTCACGATCGGTCTCCTTTCAGCAGTTCGGGCAGAGCTTGGAATCACACAGACGCTATCTCGGCATACCATCCTCAATCAACAAGGTGCTTTGGAGAGTATGTCACCAGTACCTTAAGGCACTTCTTCCGCAAGTTTTGTCATAAAGGACCAATGGACAATCCTACCTTTTCGTCCTATTCGCCATACGGGATACACCCAATGAGTCCTTGGTGTTTGCTACCCTTTGAGCTATTGTTTTGGTCTAAGGTTAGGGGCCACTTAGGTAATCAAAGACGATTGCTAAACACACTACCATAAACTTGTCACTTCACTTCAATTCCATTGAGAAACTTAAGAATACTCTTAACCAAGTCCGCTCTGTTGCTCGAAGCAATCTCAAACAAGCTCAAGGGGTAATGAAAAACACTTTGATAGTAAAGCTAAAGTAAGACATTCAATGAAGGTTAACCCAAGTCCTTTGCTTTCATTCCATCTTTGGTTCACCTTTACAAGCTAATACCGATGGTCCCTTATAACATCAGTAATAAGGTCAGTGACAATAACTAATATCATAAACACTCCCGACCCAGCCGGAAAAGCACTCCGCTAATTCACCTTATCTACTGACATTATACAAGAGTAGGACAAGAACTTGCACCTGAATACCAAATAAAATACCTGATTCAAATACAATGCCTAGTTTGCACCATTTCTGTACCTGAAAATACCAACCACCCTTGTAACAGTTACAGATTGTAAAAAAAACTCAACCATACTTGGTAATCTCAGAGCTTACCTAACCCACCTATCTTTCCTCGCACAGGAGAGACATAACCCCATTATTTTAAACCATAAAAATGTCCTTGGCGATCACCCTAAATTATGTACATGACCTCCCACGATGTCGGAGCTTCTCATGAACCTCTCCCTCTTCGTCAACCACCCTACGACTACTCCTCGAAATGTGACCGGATGAGGCAATAGGTGATTATCTACTCCATCAGGGACTGCGCTATTCCCAGCCAGTCTCCCGTGGGCGTCACCATGTCTTCTCGTCCCACCAAGGAAGGGATGGAACACTGCGCTTCTGCGACGGACTACCGCAGATTCATACGCTGTACTGTTCCGGACGCTACCCTCTACAAGAATAATGAGCTCATCGACAAAGTTGGACAGACTAATTATATAACAAAAATTGACTTACTGAATGGATACCTGACCAAATACCCTTTTACGGAAAAAGGCCCAACAATATCAGGCCTTCATCACACCCTTTGCTCTTTTCGCAATATCAGAGTCATGCCTTTTGGGATGGAGAATGCCCGCTTCTACCTTCCAAAGGGCAATGGACTACTTATTACAGGATCTGGCTGGAGTTTTGTATACTTAGAACGACATCTGATCTTTCAGAGCATTGGTAGCTCACCTTCTCAAACTCTCCGGGAAGACTTCACATAGTACACTTATTATTCAATGGCCTAAAGATAGCGCAGCATTCGTCGCCCTCCTACATCCAATTATTTTCTTCGTGAGAACAGGCCTGGGCTGGTTTACTACTGCTCACCAGTAATCTATATATGTGGGGGCACATCTAAGTATGGGGGTGCCACTAAGGCAAATGAAGCTCAGAGGCATTTTGATGCCACATAGGAAAGGATTAAGGGCATCTTCTAGATCAGATCAGTGGCCATTGGGGGGGGAAGGACGCACCTTTGGGGGCGCTGCTGCTTATCATGGGGGGCCACGTGCCTATCATGTGGGGGTGACCTACGTGCCAGTCCTCTGTAGGCTACTCCACTGTGCTTAACAAGCAGTAATTAAGATCAAAGACATAGCTCATGACTAATAATTACCAGAAGTACTTAATAATATACAGAAAACAATCAATTTTTTCTTACCTTGGGTGCAGAGGACGCCATCCTTGAGCTACGCGGGAAAGTGATGCTTACGGGTAAATATTTATATATATGACTGTTCAAAGATTTAAAGCCAATTTCGATGTTTTCCGCATAACATGTGATGCTTTTCTTAATGGAGATAGTTTTTTCCTGTGCAAACCTAAAAAAAGTGAGTTTCTTTTGCAATTCGAAAAGTAATGATAAATAAATAAAAAAAAGACACTTTTTAGAATTTTTGACTGGAAAAAAACACTCTCCATGTGTAACAGCATCAAATAATAACCTATGATAAGCTATGACCCCTCAAATAATAACAGTCATGTTATAAATGTTAGTCTGTTTTGGTACTAGCTAAGGCGGCGTCACACTAGCACTTTTTCCGTCTAGTTAGTCAATCTCCGTTGGTTTTTTCTCACTCTGACTAGTTAGTCCGTCTGCATCAGTCAGTCGCTCGTGATCGTCTTTGTATAGAAAGTTGAAGTCAACTTTCTTAGTCAAATCAAAATCCATAGTGATTACTTTCAAGATATTCGATATAAATCAGAAAGTTTTTGCAAATTATAATTCAATACGTTTAAAAGTATTAAAAATATTCAAGTGACTATTGTACATGTAGATACATTTAAAAGCCGGTTCTATATAACAGCCAACAGTCTCTCGCATGACTCGATTGAAAAGATTTACTACAAAGAGTCAACTCACCACACACACCCTGACACACAGTGGTGTTAAGAATTATGAATGTTTAGAGTGTGGGACAAGATTTGCTAGAAAGATATAGCTCACCAAACACACCCTGACACACAGTGGTGTTAAGAATCATGAATGCCTAGAGTGTGGGAAAAGATTTACTACAAAGAGTGACCTCACCTCACACACCCTGACACACAGTGGTGTTAAGAATTATGAATGTTTAGAGTGTGGGAAAAGATTTACTACAAAGAGTGACCTCACCACACACACCTGACACACAGTGGTGTTAAGAATTATGAATGTTTAGAGTGTGGGAAAGAATTTACTACAAAGAGTGACCTCACCACACACACCCTGACACACAGTGGTGTTAAGAATTATGAATGTTATAGAGTGTGGGAAAAGATTTACTACAAAGAGTGACTCACCACACACACCCTGACACACAGTGGTGTTAAGAATTATGAATGTTTAGAGTGTGGACAGATTGCTAGAAAGATCAGCTCACCAAACACACCCTGACACACAGTAGTGTTAAGACTCATGAATGCCTAGAGTGTGGAAAAGATTACTACAAGAGTGACCTCACCTCACACACCCTGACACACAGTGGTGTTAAGATTAAATTTTTAA
>JACEEZ010022307.1:0-25000 GCA_016584305.1 Chionoecetes opilio
AGAGGAAGAAAAAAAAAATGAGGAGAGAGGGGGGAGGAGAGAGGAGGAGAGGTTGGGGAAAACCGGGACTTAAAGAAAATTTACAAAAGCTGATTGACCTTTCCACACACACACACACACCTTCCCCCCCCCCCCCCACCGTAAACCCCCAAAAAACCCCCAACACAATACCCCCACACACACGAAACCCCTACACACACCCCACACACACCTCCCCCCCACATAAACTCACATACATACACACAACCCCCCCAAAAAACACAACCACAAACACAACACCTCCCCCTCCCCACATAAACTCACATACACACACACAACCCCCCCAAAACACACACACACACACACACACACAACCACAACCCCTTTTCCCCCCACATAAACTTACTTTCCCAGTCATACACACCCCACACACAAATCCCCCCAACCCACACCCCACACAACACACACACACCCAAACACACACACACACACATACGTACATTTTCTTATTATATATCTTATTATCTTATTTCCTGACACAACACACAACACACACAAACACACACACACAACACACACACACACACACACGTACACTGTCTTGAGTTCATCCTAGCCAGGGCGCGTCTCCCCCCTGTGTCCCCTGTAGGATAGAACACGCTTGGCTCTGCATCCTCTCCTCCGGGCATCATTATTCCCTTCCTTCAGTCCTTGATTCCTATGTCCTCCTTCACTCCTCTTCCTTGATTCCTCCTTGATTCTGATGTCCTTCACTCCTCTTCCTTCAGTCCTTGATTCCTATGTCCTCCTTCACTCCTCCTTGATTCTGATGTCCTCCTTCACTCCTCCTTGATTCTGATGTCCTCCTTCACTCCTCTTCCTTCAGTCCTTGATTCCTATGTCCTCCTTCACTCCTCTTCCTTGATTCCTCCTTGATTCTGATGTCCTCCTTCACCCTTTCCTATCTTGTTTCCCTTCTCCTTCACCTTTCTTGATTCATCCTTTTTTGTTCCTCCTTCACTCCTCTTCCTTCAGCCCTTGATTCCTATGTCCTCCTTCACTCCTCTTCCTTCAGTCCTTGATTCCTATGTCCTCCTTCACTCCTCTTCCTTGATTCCTCCTTGATTCCTATGACCTCCTTCACTCCCCTCCTTTTCACTCCTTTCCTTTTCCTCTTTTTCGTGATTTCAACAGTTTTTAGCGTTTTTAGTTATTTCTATTATTTATTTCTAGCTTTTTTCTCTTTTTTCTTGAATGTGTCCTGTTCTTCCTTCCTTCTCTTTTCTTCCTTTTTTCCTATGTCCTTTTCACTCCTTTCCTCCTCTTCCTTCCTTTTCAAGCTGGGATTCTCTTTTTTTTTTTTTAGCTCAAATCACGTAAGTTGCATCGGTTCCTCTTCTAGTTTCTCCTTTGTCACTCTGTCTTTCTTTATGCCTATGACTTTATCCCCGCCTTTTTCTTACTCTCCTCTTCCTTTTTAGCTCCTTTTCCTCTCTTATCTTTCTCTCTTTCTCTCTCTTTTCACTCTTTTTTATTCTTTGATTCAAATTTTGTTTCTTAATGTTATTTTTTCCTTTTTTCTTCTTCGTATTTTTTTTTTCACTTTTTTTCCTTTTCCAAGATCTTTTTTTTCCTTCTTTTGTCTTTCACCAATTTTTCAGTTTTTCTTCATTAAAGCAGTGCCATTATTTCCTTATAGGTACTGCTTGGTTTCCTTCGGGCACAAAAACATAGGGTGAACAGTGGTGTGTGTGTGTGTGTGTGTGTGTTAAAAGCCGTTTCAAACCAGATAACCCCCCACCCCACCCCTCTCTCTCTTTTCTCCTCTCTCTCTCTCTTCCCCTCTCTCTTCTCCTTCCTTTCCCTCCTCTCTCTTCTCCCCTCTCTCTCTCTCTCTCACCTCTCTCTCTCTTCTCCTCCCCTCTCTCTCTCTCTCTCTCTCTCCCCTCTCTCTCTCTCCCCTCTCTCTCTCTCTCTCTCTCTCTCTCTCTCTCTCTCTCTCTCAAAAGGGCCACAACGACTCTAACTTCTGACACACAAAACTTGGTGACACTTCGGATCACATCACTTCTTCCTTTGACTTTCCTTCCTTCAATACACCCTCACAACTTTCTTCTTCTTTCTTCTCTAATGACACTACACCATAACCTCCTTTCTTCCTTCCTTCCTTCCTTCTTACCTTTCTTTCTTCCTTCCCTCCTAACTAACTTTTTACTTTCTTCTATAATGACACTTCACCACAACTACTACCACCACCACCACTTCCTTCCTTCCTTCTTTCCTTCCCTCCCTCCTTTCTTCCTCCATTCCTTCCTTCCTTCTTTCCTTCCCTCCTCCATTCCTTCCTTCCTTCCTTCTTTCCTTCCCTCCCTCCTTTCTTCCTCCATTCCTTCCTTCCTTCCTTCCTTCTTTCTTTCCTTCCCTCCTTCCTTCTTTCTTTCCTTCCTTTTTCCTTCCTTCCTTCTTCTAACTATATATATTTCTTCTTTCTTCTCTAATAACACCACTACAACCACCTTCCTTCCTTCTTTCTTTTTCCTCTTCCTCCTTCCTTCGTCTTCTCTAATAACACACTAACAACAACCTTCCTTCCTTTCTTTATTTCCTTCATTCATTCCTTCCTTCTTTATTTCCTACTTCTTTCTTTCCTACCTTCTTCTTTTCCTTACCTTCTTTCCGTTCCTCCTTTTCTTCCTAACTATTTTTTATTCTCTTTCACTAATGACACTACAACCACAAACCTCCTTCCCTTCATTCCTTATTTTCTTCCTTCCTTTCTCCTAGTAGTTTAACAATGTTTAACCACCTTCCACTACTACCTACTGTTCCTTCTTCCTTTTTCTTTTCCTACCCTCTTTTCCCTTCCCCCCCGTCCCCCCCCTCCTTCCTTCCATATCATTCTTCTTCCTACCTTCCCTTCTCTAGCTTCTTATTTTTTCTCTTTTATTAATGACAACTTCTTCAACACAACACCCCCTCTACCCCTCCTTCCTTTCCCTCCCTCCCTCCCTCCCTCCTTCCTTCCTTCTTCTTTTCTCCTCTATTCTCCTAATTTCTTTCATTTCCTCTCTTCCCTATTGACACTACCACAATCACCACCAACGCTTTCCTTCCTTCCTTCTCCTAACATCTTCCTTTTTTCTCTCTTCTAATGACACAACCACCACCAACACCTTTTCTCCTCCTTCCGTTTCTCTTACCTCCCTCCTTACCTTCCTTCCTCAACTTCCCTCCCTCCTGTCATCTCCTTCTCTTCTTCTATATGACACAATCACCACCAATCACCACCACCCCCATTTTCCTTCCTCCTTCCTTCCCTTCCTTCCTTACTTCTACCTTCCTTTCTGTACCTACCTTCCTACCTACCTCATTCCTACCTGCACAAAAAAGAATTCGCGTAACTGTCGTTTAATTAAAAGTCCTAAAATTGGAGCGGTTTAAATTAAAATTAGAAATAAAAGTACTTTGGCTAAATCAGTTTCGATCTAATTGTGTGTTTGAGTATTATGATATCATTATTATTTGGTTCCACACACACACACACACACACACCAACACACCACACACATCACACACACACACACACACACACACACACACACACAAACACAACACACACACAGGCTCCTCTGCACCCACCCATTATCTTCCCCTCCACTCACGATTCTCTCTCTCTCCTCTCTGCTCTCTCCTCCTCTCTCTCTTCTATCGCTCCTCTGGCGCTCTCCTCCTCTCTCCCACACACACACACACAACATAAATGACTAGCCTTCAACAATAAATAACTCAATTTTCCTCTCTCTCTTCTCTCTTTCTATCTCCTTCTCTCTCTCTTCTCTCTCTCTCTCTCTCTGCTATCTCTCTCTTCCTCTCACAAACACAAACACACATACATACTAGCCTTCAACAAGAAATAAACTCAATTTTTTTCCTCTCTCTCTCTCTCTCTCTCTCTCTCTCTGACCTTCTATAGTACTTAACCCACTCCTTATCTCTTATCCTTATCACGTCAGCTCCCTAACACGTGACTCCCTGTACTCTGCTCCCGGCACGCACGTACTACTAATAGCGTCCAACTTTATAATGCAAGAGTTCACTTTTTATCTTTGCTCTTTCACCTCCTTGACTTGTGAACTTAATTTAATATTTACTGATTGCTTTAGCTATCTCTCTCTCTCTCCCGCCTCTCTCTCTCTCTCCGCTCTCTCCTCTCTCTTCGACTCTCCTATCTCTCTTCTTTCAATTACTTATCATACTAAAATAAAATATAAATTCCATAATCCCGATAAAATCTTTCTGGCTAATAATTAATAATATGAATTCAAGTCTTCACATTAAATCCGCTTATATCATTTCTCGATTTATTTTCTCGTGGTGAAATTTTACTACCTATATTTTTTTCCTCAGACGTGAATTTACCAACAAAGCGCCACGTATTCTCTCCTCGTATTCCTCTAGAGTGTTTTCCAATAGTCTCTCTCTCTCTCTCTCTCTCTCTATCTCTCTCTCTTCTCTCTCTCCTCTCTCTTCTCTCCTCTCTCTCTTCTCTCTCTCTACTTTCTTCACTGCTTGCAGTTTTCCAATTGAATAACTATTATGTTTTCTGTCTCTTTCTACTTGCACATTTTTTTTCGTATAGTTAAACTTATATTCTCTCTTCTCTCTCTCTCTCTCTCTCTCTCTCTCTCTCTCTCTCTCTCTCTCTCTCACACACAATTATGGTCATTTTTTGGGGAAATTTCTGTCCAATAATTACCCGCGCAAACTATTTTTTATCTTTTTTCTTTTTCTCGCACACTTAATTTTTTTTCTTTCTTTTGTTCCAAGCAGTGAACGCGTATCACTAATGTCACTTTGCGTATTTGTGAGTGAGAGACGATGTATGTAGTACGTGCGTGTGTCCGTATCACTATAGATAGAATGAGACAGTGAGTGAGTGAGTGAGAGAGTGAGCTATCTCTCTCTCTCTCATTATGTTTCTTATCAATGTCCTCTCAAAATTATCTGATGCATGTATGTGTGTCATTCACCCATGGTCTTGTCCACGCGAGTCAGATTCTGGATCGGCAGTTTTACCCTCACGGTGGCATAGTCCCTTTTTCTGGAAGAGTATGTGGCGTTTACTCTTGAACACGTCAGGTTAGGTAACGTTAGGTTACGTTAGGTTACGGTTAGCCCCTTGAGGCCCAGAACGTAATTTCCATAGTAATTTGACTACCATTAGACGATTTTAGTGACTATAAGCAATGTTTTATAGATATGACCTGTTTAGTATCCTTGTCCACTAACTAATTTGGTATATTCCGTTACTTTTCGTGATTTTATGGCTAACAACAGACAATTTTATATAACCAAGGAAAGATCTGGGCGTGAAGGGGTTAAGGGTAGGTTAATTTTCTTAGATAAAGTACAGTAGATTTGCGTGTGTGGGAATCACAATGAGGGTATTTTCGAGACAACCCTATGGCTAGTTTCGGAGCTACAGCCACGCGTCTTCACTGGGAAACCACAGCCTTGCATAGTGTTGGGGAATATGCCGCCCTGTGCAAGCTTGGAGCTCATTATTACCAATCTTTGGGTAATGCTGGGACCTCACACACCACAAACACCACCATCTCATTGCTCAAGGGGGACAGAAACCGCCCTAATTTCTCAGTGAAAATATCCACGGGAGCAGTATGTGTGTGGTGTGTGTGTGTGTGTTGTGTGTGGGTTGTGTCTGTGTGTGTGTGTGCTGATGTGTGTTGTGTGTGTGTGTGGGTGTGTGCCGTGAGTGCCCGTGCTGTGGGCTGTGTGTGTGGTATTTTCACTTCCTGTTCTATGTAGACCGTCTCCTCCTCTCTCTCTCTCTCTCCTCTCTCTCATCTCTGTCTCCTCCTCTTCTCTTTCTCTCTCTCTCTCTCCTCTCTCATCACGCCCATCGCGGTCACTTTTCCGTCAATCACATCTTGACCCTGATTCCTACCACCACGGCCAAGAGAGAGGCCAAGAGGAGAGAGGATGCCGCGAGAGAGAGAGAGATGGAGAGAGAGAGAAGAGAGGAGAGAGAGAGAGGAGAGGGAAGAGAGAGGGAGAGAGGAGTAGAGAGTGGACGACGGAGAGGAGAGAGAGAGCCACTATCTCTATCTCCATGCACCGGAAAATCAAGGTTCTCGAATTTTTTCTTCTGTATCTCAGATAAACGAACGGGTGAAACGGCCAGCCCAGACCTGTTAGATAAAGAAATATTGTGTGGGAGGGAGGTAGGGAGGGAGGGAGGGAGGAGGGATGGGCGGGAGGGCCGGGAGGAGGGGAGGGAGGGGAGGGGGGGAGGGAGGGGAAGGGAAGGAAGGGAAAGGAGGGAAGGGGAGAAGGGGGAGGGAGGGAGGCGAGGGCAGGAGGGTGGGAAGAGGGAGGAATAATTAAAATTGAAAGAGAGAGTGCGGAGAAAGGAAGGAAGAAAGAGAAAGGAAAGGGATGGGGGAGAAAATGGGGAAGGAAGGGAGGGGAAGGGAGTGGGAAGGGGAAGGGAAGGAGGAGAGAGGGAAGGGACAGGGCAGGGAAGGGAAAGGAACGGGAAGGACGGAGAGGGAAGGGAAGGGAAGACGAACAGGGAAGGAAGGGAAGGGAAGGGATAAGGGACAGGGAGGAGAAGGGAGGAGAGAGAGAGAGAGAGGGAGAGTGGGAAGAGAGGGAGGAGGAAGTGAGAGAGAGACAGAGAGAGACGGAGAAGAGGAGAGAGAGAGGAGGGAGAGAGACGCAGAGCGATGGAGAGACAAGTAAGAGAGAGAGGAAGAGGAAAGGACGGAGGGGGACGGGCGAAGAGGGGAAGGAAGGGAAACAGAGAGAGGACAGGATGTGGAGCGAGATAGAGAGAGAGAGAGAGAGGAGAAGAGAGGACGTGAAGAGATGAGAGAGAGAGAGAGAGAGAGAGCCTACCGGTATGAATATTTGAAGTATAACTACAAACAGTTATGAATGAAAGAGTTGGAGAAAAAAAAAACATGACGTATTTTTGTGAGTTCTATATAATAAATTAAAAAAAAATTATATGACTGACTCGCTTTTTTTTATCCTTTTTTATTCTTATTTTTGTAAAGTCTCGATTTCTCTCTCTATCTCTCTCTCTCTCTCTCTCTCTCTCTCCTCTATATCTCTCTCTCTCTCTCTCTCTCTCTAATACCTCAATTAAAAACATCCGTATTTTCAACGGCTCTCTCTCTCCTCTCTTCTCTCTCTCCTCTCTCTCTCCCTCTCTCTCTATCTCGCTATCTATCTCGTTCCTCTAACTCCAATAAAAACATTCCCTGTAATTTGCAACGTATCTCTCTCTCTCTCCTCCTCTCGCTCGCTCTCATCCTACTCTCTATTCTCTCTCCTCCTCTCGTTTCTGTCTATCTCTCATCTTTTTTTTTTTCTTTTCTTAATGTTTTATCGTCTGTTTTCTATCATATCTTCTTTCTTCTTTATTTCATCGGCTTATTCTCATTCCTTTGTTTATCTGTCTGGTTTTTCTCTCTCTCTCGCTATCTTCTTCCTCTCTCCTCTCTTCTTCTCTCTCTCTATCTCTCTCTCTCTCTCTCTCTCTTTTCTTTCTTGCTTCTCGCTCTCTCTCTCTCTATCTACTCTCTCTCTCTCATAGTCTCTCCTATCAACATTATAAAACACTAACAAAAATATCACAACAAAAAATAACTTTAAAACAAAACCACAAACTTCCAAAATATTTAATTAACAAACTTGAAACATTTCCTTTCGTTGCTTTAACTTAATTATAATCTTATTTATTTGTTTATTTATTCTTTTTATTATATTGTTTACCCATTGTGGTTTTTTTCTTCTCTCTCTCTCTCTCTCTCCTCTCTCTATCTCTTTCTCTCTCTTCATCTCTCTCTTCTCTCTTCTCTCTCTCTCTCTTCCTTTATTCAATTTTCCTCTCCTTTTCCATTATTTTCATGATCTTTCTCTTATTTTTTTTCTTCTTTCTCTTATCTCTCTCTCTCTCTCTCTCTCTCTATCTTCTTTTCTCTCTCTCTCTCTCCCTCTTCCCTCTTCTTTCTATTTATTTTTCATTATTTTTTCTTTCTTTCTCTCCTTCTCTTCCCTCTCTCCTTCTCTTCCCTCTCTCTTTCTCTTCCTCTCTCTCTCCTTCTTTTCTTTCTTTTCCTTCCATGGTTTTCCTCATATTTTTCTTCTCTCTCATTCCTTCTATCTCGCTTTCTTCTCCTCCTCTTCTGCTTTTTCTCTTTATAGTCTTTTCTCCTTCTCTTCTTCTCTCTTACCTCCCTCCTCTTTCTCTTTCTCTTCCATCCTTCTCTCTCTCTTCCTCTTCTTCCCTCACACTCTCTTTCTCTTCTTCCATCCTTCTCTCTCTCCTTCTCTTCTTCCCTCCCACTCTTTCTCTCCTCTTCTCTTCCCTCTCTCTTTCTCCCCTTCCTTCCCTCTTCCTCTCCCTTCCTCCCTCTTCTTTCCTTCTTCCTTCCCTCTTCTCTCTCCTTCCTCTTTTCCTTCTCTTTTTCCTTCCCTCTCCCTTTTCTTCTTCCCTCCCACTCTCTTTCTCTCTCCTCTTCTTTCTCTCTCTCTTCCACCCTTCTCTCTCTCTTTCTCTTCCTTCTCTCTCTTCCCTCTTCTCCTCCCTTCCATTCCCCAATCTCCCCTTTAAACTGCCGCATCCCAAACTGACCCCCTTCTCCCACCCCCTTCCCTACCCATAAACTCCCTATCTCCCTCCCTAATCCCCAGAAATTCCATCTAAATCCCTAAATCCCCCTCCTTTAACACAATGTACCAAACCATAATCCCCCCCCTCCCTTAACCCCTTTCCCCCTCCTCCCCCAACCCTAAATTCCCCCCCTTCCCTTCCACTCCTACCCCCATCCATTTCCCCCAAACCCAAATTCCACCCTCCCCTCCAACTCCTATTCCCTCCCCTCCTCTTCCCCTTCCCTCCCCAACCTTGTTTTACGTTGAAATCAAGGGGGAAGGTGGGGAGAGGGGGAGGGGGTTATGACAAGTTTAAAGGACCTGTTTCCCCTTCCTCCTCCCCTCCCCTTCTTTCCCCCAACTCCCCAACATTCCTCGTACCCGCTCAGGGACACACACACACACACCCCACACACACACCACACGCAGTTACCCTCCTCTACCCTTCCTCCTTCCCTTAATTAATTTCCCCAATTATTCCATCTAATATAAACACACACAAAACACACACACACACACACACACACACACACACACACACACACACACAGTTACCCCCCCCTTTCCCCTTTCCCCCTTGTTTCCCTTAATTTCCATTTAATCTTCAATTCCTATCATATAAACACACCCCAAAACCCCACACACACAACACACCACACACACACACACACACACACACACACACACACAGGAGCTAATTTCAGTAACGTCAACAAAGCCAGACGGGGAATGCCAATGAATGCCTGAGTGACTTTATTCATTACTTTATACATAATTATAATTTATTCATTGCAAAACACACCACTGTTTATTTGAGTGTATATTATTACTACCTATCTGGATATTATTACTACTGAGCTGTGCAGGTGTGGTGGGGGGAAGGGGGAAGGAGGGAAGGTGGGGAGGGGAGGGGAGGGGAAAGGTGAAGTTAAGGGTAGGGGGGATTAAGGGGAGGGAAGGTGAGGTGGGGAGGGACGGGGGAGGGAAGAGGGGAAAGGTGAGGTGGGGGGGTAAGGGGGGAGGGAAGGGGAGGGATGGAAAGGGGGGGACAAGGTGTGAGGCGGGGAGAAAGGGTGGGGAAAGGGGTGGGGAAGAGGGAAGGGGTAGGAAGAGGAAAGGGGAAAGGAGGGGGAAAAGGGGAGGGAAGGGGAAGGGAAGGGAAGGGAAGGGGGGAGGGTTGCATGCTACGAAATAATCCGTTTATCAAATTTATTAGCATTTATTTTTATGAAATTAATAGTGTTGGTTTGTCTGTCTGTCTGTATTATTATTGTGACTTCTTTCTTTATTCTTCTGCCTCTTCTTCTCTTCCTGTTATGTGTCTCCTCGTCATTTCAGTTCAACCCCTTCACGCTCAGATCTTTCCATTAATATATAAAATCGTATGTTGTGCAGCCATAAAATAACGAAAAGTCACTGAATATACCAAATTAGTTAGTGGACAAGGCTACTAACTAAACAGGTCATAGCTATTAAATATTGCTTATGGTGACTAAAAATTGTCTAATGGTACCCAAATTACAATGGAAATTACGGTCTGGGTCTCAAGGGGTTAATGTTTAAAATTTTACATGAATTCAATCTGTTTTGAAAATCGACTTGACTGACTGAAAACTGACGTCAAAATTCCACTCAACTGACTGGATGAAAATGTTGACTTTAGTTCAAAATTCTACTCTACTCTTACTGCTCAAAAAATTCCCTTCACTGACTTGGCAATCAAATACAAAAAATACTTGAGTGGCCAATTAAAAATCTACAGGAATGACTGACTGACTGGTCACCAAAATATCACTCGGCGGACTAGTTAAAAAAAAAATACTTGACTGACTGACTGACTGACTGACTGACTGACTGAGTGACCGCCTGACCGACTGAGTGAGTGACTGAGTGAGTGACTGAGTGACTGAGTGACTGAGTGACTGACTGAGTGACCGCCTGACTGACTGAGTGACTGACTGAGTGAGTGACTGAGTGACTGAGTGACCGCCTGACTGACTGACTGAGTGACTGAGTGACTGACTAAGTGACTGACTGACTGACTGACTGACTAAGTGACTGACTGACTGACTGACTGACTGACTAAGTGAGTGAGTGACTGACTGACTGAGTGACTAACTGATTGACTGAGTATATTTGCATGGTTAATTCTAATGTCTCCAGTGCGTCCCTTTGTGTGGTGACCTTGGAGTGTGTGTGTGTGTGTGTGTGTGTGTGTGTGTGTGTGTGTGTGTGTGTGTGTGTGTGTGTGTCAGTCAGGACGGGCGGGGGGGGGGGGGGGGGGGGGGGGAGACGCGTGGTGGCAATAACAATGAGCTACAAAAACAACCGGCTTCAATGTGTAACGGACGCTGCCCTGCTAGGCTCCTCCACCTTCCTACGCCTTAGAAACTCCTTTAATATTCATACATACATACATACATACATAACACATAATAATACATTCATACATAATACATGTATACATTCATCATAATAATAATAAAACTCTGAATATCAAACAACGACTATAAACATCGCCTTCAAACATCATTAATATCTCTACATTGAAGCACCATAGAAACTTTATTGACTCTTTTCCCTTATTTGGGAAGCTCTCCTCTTCTTCCTTCCCTCTCTCTTTCTCTCCTCTTCTTCCTTCCCTCTCTCTCTTTCTCTCCTTCCTTCTCTCTCTCTCTTCCATCCTTCTCTCTCTCTCTTCCCTCTTCTTTCTTTTCCTTTCCTTGATTTATCTCCTCTTCTCCTCCAATTCTCTCCAATTCACCTCCTCCCCATTACAGTTAAGCCATCTCCCCATTACAGGTAAGCCATCTCCCCATTACAGGTAAGCCATCTCCCCATTACAGGTAAGCCATCTCCCCATTACAGGTAAGCCATTCCCCCATTACAGGTAAGCCATTCCCCCCATTACAGGTAAGCCATTCCCCATTACAGGTAAGCCATTCCCCCATTACAGGTAAGCCATCCCCCATTACAGGTAAGCCATCTCCCCATTACAGGTAAGCCATCTCCCCATTACAGGTAAGCCATCTCCCATTACAGGTAAGCCATCTCCCCATTACAGGTAAGCCATCTCCCCATTACAGGTAAGCCATCTCCCCATTACAGGTAAGCCATTCCCCCCATTACAGGTAAGCCATCTCCCCATTACAGGTAAGCCATTCCCCCATTACAGGTAAGCCATCTCCCCATTACAGGTAAGCCATCCCCCATTACAGGTAAGCCATCCCCCATTACAGGTTAACCATTCCCCCATACAGGTAAGCCATCTCCCATTACAGGTAAGCCATCTCCCCATTACAGGTAAGCCATTCCCCCATTACAGGTAAGCCATCTCCCCATTACATGGTAAGCCATCCCCCATTACAGGTAAGCCATCTCCCCATTACAGGTAAGCCATTCCCCCCATTACAGGTAAGCCATCTCCCCATTACAGGTAAGCCATCTCCCCATTACAGGTAAGCCATCCCCCATTACAAATTATTTTCACTCCCATTACCCCAATTTACCTGTCCTCCCCATTACAGATTATCCATTTACCCCTCCCACCTGTATGCATAATTAAATTGATGACGTCATCCATGTTATCATATATTGCTTTATGGGTGATGACTAGGTGATGAATGGGTGATGACACAAGTATGAATTATGAATCAGATGGTGATGAAAGTGATGCAAGGCTGAACACATTAATATCATAATAATAATAATATCATCATCATAAATTAGTGGTGATGATGTAACATTCTATGATATGACACTATGCTAATTACCTAATCGGTCTACAATTTAGCTGCAATCTTCAATGTTTTGGTAATGAGGCTTGAATGTTTATCAGGTAAAAGAATGATTCAGATTTGTGCTTTGATTAACCTGATATAATTAGTCTGTGTTTTGTGAAGTGTTGCAAATTTTTTATCTGTAGCAGTCATATTAACCTTTCTTATTAGCACTAATGACAAAAGTAAATGATATATAGTAATTCTAGATTCACTTTGACTATTTATGTTTAAGTAACTGATATTTGTAAAGATACTCAGCTGGAAATTAAGTTTATATAATTACTTTAGAGAAAATAAACACCAAAATATCTATTAATTATTTCATATCAATACAAATAAGGACTCCAAATATTTTAGATCAATCAATATCCTAAAAAATGACTCCAAATATTTTAGATCAATCAATATCCTAAAAAATTACTCCAAATATTTTAAATCAATCAATATCCTAAAAAATTACTCCGAATATTTTAAATCAATCAATATCCTAAAAAATGACTTAAAAACTGAAAACTGACTGACGCAATCTTTACTTTACAAAAATATATACTTTCAATCATTTCATATCAATCCAAAAATAACTCAAAATATTTCTGCTTAAACTAATATCATAAAAAAAACCGTCTGAAACACAACAAAGCCTAAACAAAAGAGTATCTATCGTTAGTGTTTTGTTATTGACCTTCAAAACGAAAGAGAAAAATATGTAGGTATAATTTAAAATTCTTTCAGATTGACTAATATTCTAAAAAATGGACTGAAACGCAACAAAACCTAAACAAAAGAGTATTGCTAAGTTACTATGTTTTATTTACCTAACCTAACCTAACCTAACCTAACCTAGCATAAATAAGCGAGTATAGGTAAAGCAATATAGTTTTATTTACCTTGAAAAACCTAACCTAACCTAACGTAAATAAGAGTATAGGTAAAGCATTATAGTTTTATTTACCTTGAAAAACCTAACCTAACCTAAATAAGAGAATAGTTAAAGCAATATAGTGTTTACCTTGAAAAACCTAACCTGACCTAACCTAAATCAGAGTATATAGGTAAAGCAATAGTTTTATTTACCTTGAAAAACCTAACCTAACCTAACCTAACCTAGCATAAATAAGCGAGCATAGGTAAAGCAATATAGTTTGTTTACCTTGAGAAACCTAACCTGACCTAACCTAACCTAACCTAAATAAGAGAGCATAGGTAAAGCAATATAGTTTTATTTACTTTGAAAAACCTAACCTAACCTAACCTAACGTAAATAAGAAAGTATAGTTCAAGCATTATAGTATATTTACCTAAAAAAAACCTAACCTAACCTAAATAAGAGTCTACATAAAGCAATAGTTTGTTTACCTTGAAAAACCTAACCTAACCTAACCTAAATAAAAGAGCATAGGTAAAGCAATATAGTTTTATTTACCTTGAAAAACCTAACCTAACCTAACCTAAATAAAAGAGCATAGGTAAAGCAATAGTTTTATTTACCTTGAAAAACCTAACCTAACCTAACCTACCATAAATAAGAGTATAGTTCAAGCAATATAGTTTGTTTACCTTAAAAAACCTAACCTAACCTAACCTAAATAAGAGAGTATAGTCAAAGCAATATAGTGTGTTTACCTTAAAAAACCTAACCTAACCTAACCTAACCTAAATCAGAGAGTATATAGGTAAAGCAATACAGTTTATATACCTCGAAAAACCTAACCTAACCTAACCTAAATAAGAGAGTATAGTCAAAGCAATATAGTGTGTTTACCTTAAAAAACCTAACCTAACCTAACCTAACCTAAATCAGAGAGTATATAGGTAAAGCAATACAGTTTATATACCTCGAAAAACCTAACCTAACCTAACGTAAATAAGAGTATAGTTCAAGCAATATAGTGTTTACCTTGAAAAACCTAACCTAAACCTAACCTAGCGTAAATAAGAGAGTAAATTTAAAGCATTATAGTATGTTTACCTTGAAAAATCTAACCTCACCTAAATCAGAGAGCAATATAGTTCAAGCAATACAGTGTGTTTACCTTGAAGGAGGACACTCTGCCCATCTCCATGACGTCATCGCCGTTCACATAAGCCTCCGCCATCTTGACTCCACCACCACCACCACCCTGCAGAGCCTCTTGTTTACTCCTTGTCTACACCTTGGGGCTGGCTGGCGGCGGCCTTGTCTGCGCCCACCATGGGAGGCTGTTTGCACGCTGCCCTTCAAACACTCGGCTTGTTTGCCTTTGTTTGTGTTTGTTGTTTGTTTTTCTTGTGTTTAAGTAAGTTTTTTCTTGTTTGACTTGTTTCTGCTTGTTATTTTCTCGTTTTGCTCGTGTTTGCTGATGGTTTTTCTTTGTTTACTTATATTTGCTTGTTTTTTTTCTTGTTTTAGCTTGTTTTTCTTGCTTATTTTTGTCGTCTTTCACAAGTAGCAGTTATCACAAGCACGTCACACTATTAGAACGGTTATATATTATTTATTATTAAGGGTTACAATTTGACACATATATATATACACACACTGCAACACTCTTGATAATTATATTTTGATTATTAGCTTATTGTTTATTTGTTTGGTTTATTTCTTCTCCTCACACAACACACAGGGACGGAAAGTAGTAGTCTTTTTTTTTTCTTTCTGTAATATTTTTTCCCTTCCGTTTCCACTAGTTTTTATATCTTTTTATGTTTCTCTGTTGTTCTCTCTCCCTCTCTCTCTCTCTTTCCTGTCAACACTCGGGCACCTGGAACACTCGCCGCCGCGCTGCTGTAACGATCAGAACGACGATGGTGATTGGTGGACGAAGCGAGGACGAGGTGTGACGTCACAAACCACCTCAAACGTCACTTTCGCCGTATAAGACGCACCGTAAGTAAACACACACACACACACACACACACACACACACACACACACACACACACACACACACACTCACCTCGAATACGTCACATTCGCCGTATAAGACGCACATAGACGTCAAAACAAACTGAATAAAGCCAAATTTCCCTCAATAAGAAGCACCGTAAATAAAATAAAACATCTCAAAAATTTCACATTCGCCATATAAGAAAACTACATTTAATTAAGTTAAAAAAAAACGCGTCATATATCACCCTACAACAAGCATCGTGACGTAAAAACCATCTTACAAACGTCACATGCACCATATAAGACGCACAATGACGTCAAAACCCCCTTTAAAACCCCATGTTCGCCGTATAAGACGCACAATGACGTCAAAACCACCTTTAAAACCCCATGTTCGCCGTATAAGACGCATAATGACGTCAAAACCCCCTTTAAAACCCCATGTTCGCCATATAAGACGCATAATGACGTCAAAACCACCTTTAAAACCCATGTTCGCCGTATAAGACGCACAATGACGTCAAAACCCCCTTAAATACATCACATATCCCCTTAAAAGATGCACAATGACGTCAAAAAACCCCCTTTTTAAAACCCATGTTCGCCGATAAGACGCAAAAGACGTAAAACCCCCCTTTTAAACCCCCATGTTCGCCGTATAAGACGCATAATGACGTCAAAACCACCTTTAAAACCCCATGTTCGCCGTATAAGACGCACAATGACGTCAAAACCCCCCTTAAATACATCACATATCCCCTTAAAAGACGCACAATTACTTCAAAACCACCTTTAAAACCCCATGTTCGCCGTATAAGACGCATAATGACGTCAAAACCACCTTTAAAACCGCACATTCACCGTATAAGACGCACAATGACGTCATAACCACCACAAACACATCACACACCACCCTTAAACACGCACAGTGACTTCATAACCTCCTCAAACCCGTCCTATTCGCCGTATAAGACGCATCGTTACGTCACAAAGCATTACATAACCGAGTGAAGTAACGGGAGCGTGACCATGTAATTCAGCGTAAAATTGCTCCTTTCTCTGTGTCTTCCAATTCTTCCTTCCCTCCTTCCCTCCTTCCTTTCTTCCCTACCTCCTTCCCTCCAGAGCTCTTTCCTTCCCTCCCTCTCTCCTCTCCTTCCTTCTCTCCTCCTGTCCTCTCCTTCCCTCCAAATCTCTCTCTAGCTCCCTCCTTCCCTCCAAATATCCCTCCAGGCCTCCCCTCCTTCCCTTCCTCTCCCTCCCTTCCATCCCTCTTTCCCTTCTTTTTTCCCTTTCCTTCCCCTCCCTCTCTCCTTTTTTCCCCCTACCTCCCCCCCTTCTTCCCCTCCCTTCCCCTTCCCTTTCCCCCCCTTCCTTCCCTCCTCCCTCCCCCCTTTCCCCAAACATTTTCCCTTCCTCCCTCCTCCCCTCCTTTTTCCCCCCAAAAATCTCTCTTCCTCTCCTCCTTCCTTCCAAATATTACCCTTCCCCTTCCCGGCCTTTTATTCCTACCCTTTTCTCTTTTTATCTAGTTATGTAGTGTAGTTAAAGCAAACAGCCGTAAGGATACGTCTGTTGCTGTTTGGTTTTCCTTTTGTATTCCTAAAAGCCTTAAAACCTTTCCCCCTTGTAAAAACTTTTTCATCGTAAAAAATTGTAAGCTAAATAAATTTTCCAATGTTTCCAATTTTTTTTCCTCTTTTTCCGTTTTTTCTCAACCCTCCTTCCTTCCTTCCTTCTCCCCCCTCAAAACTTCTTTCCTTTCCCCCGCCAAATTTCACCCTTCCCTTTCCCCCCCCCCAAATTCCCTTAAACCCCTTTTTTCCCCCCAAAACTTCCTTCTCTCCCCCCTTCCCTCCCTCTCCCCTCCTCTCCTTCTCTCTCTTCTCTCTCTCTCTCTCTCTCCTCTCTCTCCCTTCCTTCCCTTCTCCCCTCTCCTTTTTCCTTCCTTTCCCCTTTTTTCCTCCCTAGTCCTTTTTCCTTTCCCCTCCCCCTTTTACCCCCCTATCCCCCCTCTCTCTCTCTCTCTCTCTCTCTCTCTCTCCTCTCTTCCTCTTCTCTCTCTCTCTCCTTCTCTCATACACACACAATAGAAGAATGAGATAGATAGCAAAGAGAAAACAAAAATTTAGTAAGAAAGATAGATAGAGACATTGGATAAAGGAGAGGAAGAAAGGGAGGAGCAAGACAAGGAACAAACAGAAGGAATAAAGGAGAATTTGGATGAAGAGGAGGAAGAGGGGAAGAGGGGAAGAGGGGAAGAGGATGAAGAGGGGAAGAGGATGAAGAGGGGAAGAGGATGAAGAGGGGAAGAGGGTGAAAGGGGGGGGGGAGGAAAGACGTCAGAGAAGACAAGGAATAATGGAGGAACATGAGAGGAAAGGAGAGACATAATGGGAGGTATGGAGGGAAGAGGAAGGAGGAGGAGGAGGAGGAGGAGGAGGAAGAGGAGGAGGAGGAGGAGGAGGAGGAGGAGGAGGAGGACATAAGAAGAACATATACCAGGATACCCATCGGTCTATATCGAGGGTATCTGCCGAACTACATACTACTAACTATCCAACTAAAGGAGGAGACAACAATTGCCTACCTAGGGTGAAATAGGGTCTAGAATTATAGTCATCAGAAAACTGATTCCAGATTCGTGTTCAGCATGACCAAAAACCCCTATGGACAAATTTTTATCATAATCTGAGATGTCAAAATTTTCTGAAAATATGCAGGGTGACCCCTTGGAATTTTGTCAAGAAATTATTTTTTTTCTAAATAACTCGAAAACTATGAGGCGCAGGTTACAAAATGTCTAGAATAGTAAAGATAGAGCAAGCAAACACCTATCTTTTGAGCTAGAGTAATATCAAAGAACAGTAAAGATAGAGCAAGCAAACACCTATCTTTTGAGGTATAGTAATATCAAAGAATAGTAAAGATAGAGCAAGCAAACACCTATCTTTTGAGCTAGAGTAATATCAAAGAATAGTAAAGATAGAGCAAGCAAACACCTATCTTTTGAGCTAGAGTAATATCAAAGAACAGTAAAGATAGAAACAAGCAAACACCTATCTTTTGAGCTAGAGTAATACAAAGAATAGTAAAGATAGAAACAAGCAAACACCTATCTTTTGAGCTAGAGTAATATCAAAGAATAGTAAAGATAGAGCAAGCAAACACCTATCTTTTGAGCTAGAGTAATATCAAAGAATAGTAAAGATAGAGCAAGCAAACACCTATCTTTTGAGCTAGAGTAATATCAAAGAACAGTAAAGATAGAGCAAGCAAACACCTATCTTTTGAGCTAGAGTAATATCAAAGAACAGTAAAGATAGAGCAAGCAAACACCTTTCTTTTTGAGTTAGAGTAATATCAAAAAAACAGTAAAGATAGGTAGAGCAAGCAAACACCTATCTTTTGAGTTAGAGTAATATCAAAGAATAGTAAAGATAGAGCAAGCAAACACCTATCTTTTGAGCTAGAGTAATATCAAAGAACAGTAAAGATAAAGCAGGCAAACACCTATCTTTTGAGCTAGAGTAATATCAAAGAACAGTAAAGATAGAGCAAGCAAACACCTATCTTTTGAGCTAGAGTAATATCAAAGAACAGTAAAGATAGAGCAAGCAAACACCTATCTTTTGAGCTAGAGTAATATCAAAGAACAGTAAAGATAGAGCAAGCAAACACCTTTCTTTTCAGCTAGAGTAATATCAAAGAACAGTAAAGATAGAGCAAGCAAACACCTATCTTTTGAGTTAGAGTAATATCAAAGAACAGTAAAGATAGAGCAAGCAAACACCTATCTTTTGAGCTAGAGTAATATCAAAGAACAGTAAAGATAGAGCAAGCAAACACCTATCTTTTCAGCTAGAGTAATATCAAAGAACAGTAAAGATAGGATAGAGCAAGCAAACACCTATCTTTTGAGCTATAGGAATATCAATTTTGAAGTGAAGCAATTGAGTAAATAAGACATTTGGTTTTTTTTCACGTAACATTAATTTTATCAAAAAGTAGGAGTTAAAAAAAGGTAATGGAATACTGATTGCAGCATCAGATACAACCTGTCATGCGTAACAACTGTGCCTCCCAACATCTCCCCTCTGGCACCATTAGTTAAGCCACACTCTCAAAAACATGATTTCTTGCCAGAAGTCCAAAAGTTTCTTGCCAAAAATCCCTGCAAGTTTTCAGGAAAATTTTGATATCTCAGATTCTCATATAAATTTGTCCACCGTAGTTTTCGGTCATGCTGAACACAAATCTGGCTTCAGTTTTCTGATTAATACAATTATATGCAGTAAAATGACAAAAACGTGTTCGTCGACAGTTCTAATCAATTGTTTTTACGGCCAGACATCCACAAAAGTAGTTCCTTCACAAAACGTCGTAGAGTGTTGTTAGTTGTTAGTTGTTAGTTGTTAGTTGTTAGTTGTGTTGTGAGGGTCATATAAACAACCATGAAATTGGGTTAGTAATAATAAAAGGCACGTTTTTGCTTCACGCCCAGATCTTTCCTTTGCTATAAAAAAAATGTCTGTTGTCAGGCATAAAATTACGAAAAGTAACTAAATATACCATCTTAGTTAGTGGACAAGGATACTAAACAGGTCATAGCTATAAAACATTGCTTATAGTTACTAAAAATCGTCTAATGGTACCCAAATTACAATGACAATTACGCTCTGGGTCTCAAGGGGTTTACTATAACAAACAGCGGCGTGGGACAAAAAGCAAAAAGTATCGTTAAGAATTCCATATTTACATCACAACAATGTTTTTTTTCTCCTGACTATCACCATGCCAGGCTACCACGATGGCATTACGTCATCTTGCCGCCTGTCAGTATCACCTGACACTCATTACTACCCCTACACGTTATCATTCAACCCGGGAGGCCAACTATTTTTGTTATAGTTACATAAGAACATAAAAAAATAAGGAAGCTACAAGAGGCTGGGAGACCTACACGTGGTAGTTCCAGCTACTTAACACTACCTACATCCACCTTGCATCCCCATCCATAAAATTAACCAGCCTCCTTTTAACCCCTTCACGCCCAGAGCTTTCCTTGGCTATATAAAATTGTCTGTTATCGAGCCATAAAATTACAAAAAGTAACTGAATAACAAAAAGGGGGGAAANTAGGTCTTTTTTTAGTACCCATAGTTTTCCAGTTATGCAAAAATATAGCTAGTATATATAGTATGTATTATAGTAGTTTGTATATGTATAAATAGTAGTTTGTAATAGATGGTATGTCTATTAATCTTGATGTTTTCCTTCACACACACACACACACACAACACACACACACACACACACACACACACACACACACACACCACACACACACACACACACACACACACACAACCACTCCGTGGTGTAAGGGATAGCACGCTCGGTCCACAACCGAGAAGTCCCGGGTTCGATCCCCGGGCGGAGCGGAAAACAAATGGGTTTGTTTCCTTAAAACCTGAGCCCCTGTCCACCCAGCAGTGAATGGGTACCCGGATGTTAGCCGGGGTTTGTGACCTGCTCTCCGGGGTGCTGGCTTCGGCCAACACAAAGCACTAAGGATGAATGATAAAAATGTTGATATGGAGACGGGGCCACACGAGCATTGCTCTGGCCCTGTAAAATACAACTAGATGATACACACACACACACAGCACACACACACACACACACACACACCCCACACACACCACACACACACACAAAAACACACACACACACACACACACACAGACACACACCACACACACACCAAAACACACACACAGCGCGCCGCGCTGGCCGCGCACACACACCCCACACACACACACGACACACACACACCACAACACACACACACACACACACACACACACACACACACACACACAGGACACACACACACACCACACACAACACAACACCAACACACACACACACACACACACACACACACATACACACACGGACACACACACACACACACCACAGTCACGAACAAAACTTTGGTGACCCGTTTTTTTACACGAACAATAAAGGTGTTTCTGAAAGGTCAAATTCTTGTATTGTTTATTTTATTATTTTATATTTTTATTTAGAAGGTCAAATTTTTTTTCTTTCATTTATAAGGTCAATTATTTTGTTTTTTGTTATTTTATTATTTTTATTTAATTATAAAGTCTATTTTTTTTTTTTCTCTCTCACCCTGTCAGTATAGTGTTGGGAGAAAGTTCTGACATTGATTTTATTGTTTGCTGTTGTTGTTATTGTTCTTTTGTTGTTTGACAATTACTATTTCGATTGTATTATTTATTGTATTTCCAATGGTTAGTGTTTTTTAACTTTATTTTATTTTAAGTGTTATTTATTGGTCTTTAGTAATTATAATCGCTTGACATCCCTTTTTTTTTTTTTTTTTTGTCATTATTTTTTGCGTTCTGCGTATATATGTATGTATGTATGTATGTATGTATGTATGTACTATGTATGTATGTATGTATGTATGTATGTATGTATGTACTATGTATGTATGTATGTATGTATGTATGTATGTATGTATGTATGTATTATGTATGTATGTATGTATGTTCCTTTATAGTTACCGTTGTCCCAGTTAGAGCGAACGTAATGAAGCTTATTTAACTTTCAAACAAATCTCGTTTACCATGATTAACGGAATGAGATTCTAGGAGGAGGAAAAGTGGGGGGTGGGGGTGGAGGAGGTAGGAAAAGTGGGGGGGAGGAGGAGGGAGGAAAAGTGGGTGGTGGAGGAGGAGGGAGGAAAAGGGGGGGTGGAGGAGGGAGGAAAAGTGGGTGGTGGAGGAGGAGGGAAAAATGAGTGGGGAAAGTTGGGGCGGGAGGGAGGGGAAGGAGGGAAGTTTTGGCTTGAATTATATGGGGGAGAGGGGAAAAGAGGGAGGAGGGAGGTATGGCTATGGAGTATATGGGGGAAAGTATTAGAGGGGAGGGGGGGGGGGAGGAAAAGTTGGGGGGGGAGGAAAAGTGGGGGGGGAGGAGAGTGTTGTACCATCCGATCACATGTTTGGGTACGACCATCAACTCCCCCCAACCCCACCACCCTCACCACCATTCCCCACCACCTCCCACCAACCACCTCACCCTCCACCACCACCCCACCACCACCTCCCCCACCTCCCCCTCCACCACCACCCCACCACCTACCCCCATCCACCACCCACCACCTCCCCCATCCGACCCCCGCACCACCACCTGCCCCCCTCCCCCATCAGGTTCACGGGGTTATTGGGGTCACTCGTGGGAACTGATTTGTTGGGGGGGGAGGGGGGCGCTACTGTGGTCCCTAAGCCGGGATCAAATTTGAGGTTATTTATGTCATTCGTGAAGAAACTGATAAGAAAATGGAGTTAAGTTGAAGCCTATGGAAGGAAGAGGAACAAAAAGCCTACATGCGCTATAGGCTCCAACGTAGAATATGAAAATAGTAAAATTGTATTCTTGTTCAATTTATTCTTATCATTAATGTCATTCGTGAAGAAATTGATAAGAAAATGTAGATAAGTTTAGCATAAGGAAGGAAGAAGAAAAAAAAAGTCTGCAGGCGCTATAGGCTCACGAAAAAAAAAAAAAAAAAAAAAAAAAAAAAGTATAATTGTATCCTTGTTCAAATTATTCCTATTATTTTATTTCTTCATATTTTTTTTTGTTTTTTTTTTACTGCTACACGTGCTCATTTATTTATTATTTCGTTTTTACGTTTTTGTATTTTTATATTTCCGTTTTTCGACTTATACAACGAATTCAAAGTTTTGTTTTTTGCTTTTCTTTTTAGCCTTTTTTTTTTTCTTCTTCTTCTTTTTCACCTTGTTTCATTAATAGCATGGCATTTTTTTTCTAACTCATTTCATTCGAATTGACAAAATAATATCACACGAATTAATTATTATACTCATTTCATATCATTTTTTGTATTATTAGCTGATTCTTTTTTGTATTATTAGCTTTTTCTTTTTTGTATTATTAGCTTTTTTTTTTTTGTATTATTAGCTTTTTCTTTTTTGTATTATTAGCTTTTTTTTTTTTGTATTATATTAGCTTTTTCTTTTTTGTATTATTAGCTTTTTCTTTTTTGTATTATTAGCTTTTTCTTTTTTTGTATTATTAGCTTTTTCTTTTTTGTATTATTAGCTTTTTCTTTTTTGTATTATTAGCTTATTATTTTTTGTATTATTAGCTTTTTCTTATTTGTATTATTAGCTTTTTCTTTTTTGTATTATTAGCTTTTTTTTTTGTATTATTAGCTTTTTTTTTTTGTATTATTAGCTTTTTCTTTTTTGTATTATTAGCTTATTACTTTTTTGTATTATTAGCTTATTATTTTTTGTATTATTAGCTGTTTCGTTGTTATCACTTAGTTGTCCGTGTTCTTCATTCACGTATCGTATTTTTTTTTGTTTACTGATAAGATATAAGGAGATCATTATGTATTCAAAGCATGTCATTTTTTGCCTAACCCAGTTTTTTTTTTTTCTTATTTTATCTTAATATTTATCTTTTATTTGTCTCTATTTTACCGCGGTTGTTTATTCATTGCTATATTATATTCCTAATTATTTATTCTTCCTTTTGGACCTGTAACACGTAAACAAAGATTAGTTTTTTATCTTGCTATCTACGACCAAAAGATGTCAGTCAGTAATCACTTCTAACATATATAATAACTTGCATTACTATTACTATTGAATTACAACTATTATTACACAAGTGATTACTGACTCACAAAAGATGGCAATAGTAGTGGTTATTAAATTTTCATGTTTTACTTTTTTTTTATCTAATATTTGTGTTTCACTGACCTCCAAATATATAAAAAAAAATATTACCTGCATCTTTTTTCCGTTCCAATGTTTTTTTTTTTTTTCTTCAAATAAACACCTAATTTTTCTCACTTTTTTTTCCTGTGTTCGGTTTTATTTTTTTGGTATATTTTTTCAGTTGTTTTTTAGTTTTCATTTTTTTTTTTCTATCTTGGCTCCGTTTTAATATATTTTCCTTTTCTCGCAGACCAGTTTTCATCATGTTGGTTTTCCTTCTTTTCTTTCCTCATCCCAAAACTTATGATGAATACATAATTATTAATTATTTCTTATTTATTATGCTTATCTTTTTGTTGTTATGGGCCAAGGTCTCTCTCTCTCTCTCTCTCTCTCTCTCTCTCTCTCTTCTCTCCTCTCTCTCTCTCTCTTCTCTCTCTCTCCTCTCTCCTCTCTCTCTCTCCTCTCTCTCTCTTTTCGTCTCTCTCTCTCTCTCTCTCTTCTCTCTCTCTCTCTCTCTTTTACTTTCTCTCTCTTCTCTCTCTCCTCTCTCTCTCTCTCCTCTCTCTCTCGCCTCTCTCTCTCTTCTCTCTCTCCTCTCTCTCTCTCTCTCTCTCTCTCTCTCTCTCTCTCTCAGTGATATACAGTTGTGTGTGTGTGTGTGTCTGTGTGTGTGTGTGACTCTGTGTGTGTGTGTGTGTGTGTGTGTGTGTGTGTGCCTCTGTGTGTGACTGTGTGTGTGTGTGTGTGTGTGTGTGTGTGTGTGTGTGTGTTGTGTGTGTGTGTGTGTGTGTGTGCCTCTGTGTGTGACTGTGTGTGACTGTGTGTCTGTGTGTGCCTCTGTGGTGTGTGTGTGTGTGTGTGTGTGTGTGTGTGTGTGTGTGTGTGTGTGTGTGTGTGTG
>JACEEZ010022307.1:32500-35000 GCA_016584305.1 Chionoecetes opilio
TCTCTCTCATTTCCCTCTCCCTTCTCCCTCTCCATTTCGTCCATTCTTACATTCTCTTCCCTTCCTTCCTTCCTTCCTTCCTTCCTTCCTTCTCTCTCCATCCTTTCCTCCATCCCGCCTCTCTATCCTCGTTTCCTTCTCTCCTTCCATTTATCCTTCTCTCCCCTCCTTTCCTTCCTTTCTTCCTTCTTTCCCCTTCTATTCTCCCCTGTCTTGTTCCCAGAGCTGGCCAGTATTTAAATACATTTGTATTTAAATACGTATTTAAATACATTTGTGTATTTATAAATGTATTTATAAATACATTGGTTGTCATGTATTTAAATACAGTATTTAAATACTTTTATGACTATTTAAATATATTTAAATACTTCTATGACTATTTAAATATATTTAAATACTTTTATGAGTATTTAAATTCATTGTATTTAAATACTCATAATATGCAAATGTAAATACTTTTATATCAGTTAATTTGGCCATAAACCCGCCCAACTATCTGGCAACCCCGATGTTACAGTGAACCAGGGTTTCCACTTTAAAGGAAACTTCCTTATTTTAAGGAAATTTAGGCCTGAGAAGGAAATTTTTAAAGAAACCCAAAATCTAAGAAAATCCTAAGGAAATTCATTTTTTACGGACATGTTAAAATTTGTGTGTTTAAAAATATATTTACAAATGTATTTAAATACAATTGATGTATTTAGTATTTAGTATTTAAATACATTCGTAAAATGTATTTAGTATTTAGTATTTAAATACATTTCTCCCATGTATTTAGTATTTAGTATTTAAATACATTTCTCCCATGTATTTAGTATTTAAATACATTTCTCCCATGTATTTAGTATTTAGTATTTAAATACATTTCTCCCATGTATTTAGTATTTAGTATTTAAATACATTCAATGTATTTAGTTCCCCGGTCTGCTTGTTCTCTCCTTTCGTCCATTTCCCCTCCTTGCTTCCTGCCATTCTTCTATCTTTCTCTCACTCCTTTCCTTCCTTCACTTTTCTTCCTTTCTTTCCTTTATCATTTTTCCTCCCTCGTTCCTTCATTACTTCTCTCTCTCCTTCCCTTTTTCCCTCCTTCCTTCATTCCTTATCTCCCTCCTTCCTTCATTCCTTCTCTCCCTCCTTCCCTTCTTCCCTCGTTCCTTCATTCCTTATCTCCCTCCTTCATTCCTTCTCTCCCTCCTTCCCTTCTTCCTTCTTTCCCTCGTTCCCTCCTTCCTTCCTCCCCTAATCTAGTTTGCATGGACGTAAATAACTTCATTTCAGTTCCAAGGAAGTTTTCTTTCTTGAAATTTAATTAATTCAGTTGTGTTTCTCGATGCGTTTCTTTTATTTAGATATTTTCTTTTTATTTATTGATGTTTTATTCCATTATTCATGGCCTCTTGTGTTTGAATGTGTGTGTGTGTGTGTGTGTGTGTGTGTGTGTGTGTGTGTGTGTGTGTGTGTGTGTGTGTGTGTGTGTGTGTGTGTGTGTGTGTTCAGTATCTTGAAATTCGGTATTTTTCTGTCTAGATTATTCTTAGTTACACCTCCTCCTTCTTCATCCTAAATCCTCTTCTTTCTCTTCTCTTCTATAATGCTCTAATGCTAATGCTACTACTAAATTGCTACTACTACCACTACTACTACTACTACTACTACTAATACTACTACTACTACTACTACTACTACTACTACTACTACTATTACTACTGTTGTTGTTACTGTTGTGTACCATGATTATTACCACCACCACCGTCATTATAGTAATAGTAATGATACTGATTCCCATGATACCAATAACAACACTTCAGGAGGAGGAGGAGGAGGAGGGGGAGGAGGAGGAGGAGGAGGCAGTAGTAATAGGTAACATAATATACTCGTACTTATGTGATACACTTGTGTTTGTCTCTGTCTGTTTATATGTTTGTCTGTCTATGTGTTTGTCTCTGTCTGTTTATATGTTTGTCTGTCTATGTGTTTGTCTCTGTCTGTTTATGTGTTTGTCTGTCTATGTGTTTGTCTCTGTCTGTTTATGTGTTTGTCTGTCTATGTGTTTGTCTCTGTCTGTTTATGTGTTTGTCTGTCTATGTGTTTGTCTCTGTCTGTTTATGTGTTTGTCTGTCTATGTGTTTGTCTCTGTCTGTTTATGTGTTTGTCTGTCTATGTGTTTGTCTCTGTCTGTTTATATGTTTGTCTGTCTATGTGTTTGTCTCTGTCTGTTTATATGTTTGTCTGTATGTGTTTGTCTCTGTCTGTTTATGTGTTTGTCTGTCTATGTGTTTGTCTCTGTCTGTTTATGTGTTTGTCTGTCTATGTGTTTGTCTCTTCCTACGTCTCGTCCTCTTCTGAATGTCTGTCTGGCTTGCTGGCTGGCTTGCTGGCTGGCTTGCTGGCTGGCTTGCTGGCTGGCTTGCTGGCTGGCTTGGTGTAGCTGATTGAATAACTTGTTGCGGTTGGCTAAATGGCTTGGTGTGGCTGACTGACTAACTGACTGGCTGAC
>JACEEZ010022307.1:40000-45000 GCA_016584305.1 Chionoecetes opilio
TTGATGTTATGGTGGTGATGTGAAGACAATCCCTTGGATAATAATGTTGATTTTAGGGTTGAAACGAAATTTGCATCTGTATGTTGTATGAATTTATGCGTGTGTGTGTGTGTGGGTGTGTGTGTGTGCGTGCGTATGTGTTTTGTGTGTGTGTGTGTGTGTGTGTTTGTGTGTGTGTGTGTGTGTGTGTGTGTGTGTGTGTGTGTGTGTGTTAGTATCCATGTATGCATGTATCATATGCATATATGTATGCGTGTTTTTAGTTTCTTGGAAACTTGCCTTTTTCCAAACTTTCTTCCCCCGCGGGGTCGAGGTTGGTTCTCCCTGCAAAGGTTTCCCGTTTTCGTGGAGTTATATTTTCGTCTCCCACGCCACAGCCGTTCGTTTTCTTCGTCCCGTTTTCTTCGTCCCGTTTTCTGTGCGCTGTGTAATTAAGCGGAGGAAATTATGAAGCTGATGATGACGATTGTAGCGGCGGTGATGGTGACTGCCGGCCGCTGGTGGTGGTGGTGGTGACATTAGCCGTTGTTACAGGAAGGCGACGACCCAATATGCCAAGTGAGGTCAATTGGGGTGTTCAAAACGGGTCTGACACGTGTTTTAGGGGACACTTCAAGAGGCAAAGATGGGGAAGGGAGCAGGGAAGGGGAGAGGGAAGGGAAATGGACAGGGGAGGGGAGGGGGAAGGGGGGGTGAGGGAGATTAAGTGATTAGTTGGAAGAAAAAAAAATCTTTTCAGTCTCTCCTCCCACATCTCTTCCTTTCCTTCCTGTCCCACTCAAATCCCTCTCTCTCTCCTCTCTCTCTCTCTCTCCTCTCTCTCTCTCTCTCTCTCTCTCTCTCTCTCTCTCTCTCTCTCTCTCTCTCTCTCTCTCTCTCTCTCTCTCAGATCTGCACCTTTTCCCCTCTCCCTCCCCCCTTCCCCCCTCAAGGTGCAACCCACAGGTGAACCAACAATAAAGGGAGGAAGGAAGGGGAGTAGAGGAAGATGAGAAATGGTTGATTACTTGCATCCTTATATTGAAGCCTATCTTGCATGACACGTGTGCTTCCATTCTCTCTCTCTCTCTCTCTCTCTCTCTCTCTCTCTCTCTCTCTCTCTCTCTCTCTCTCTCTCTCTCTCTCTCTCTCTCTCTCTCTCTCTCTCTCTCTCTCTGCTTTCCTATGTGCACGTGTTGAGAGAGAGAGAGAGAGAGACGTAAGTGCCTCGACACATCTTATAACTTCCCTTATTCGACTTGGAGGAGTAATAGTAACTTCTGTAGTGCTCACTAAAATACTTCATGGCAATCCTCCTCCTCCTCCTCCTCCTCTTCTTCTTCTTCTTCTTCTTCTTCTTCTTCTTCTTCTTCCTCCTCCTCCTCCTCCTCCTCCTCCTCCTCCTCCTCCTCCAATCCCCTTAGGCGGGGTTAAGAGGGGAGGGAAGGGGAGGTGGTGATAGAAATGAGAGAGAGAGAGAGAGAGATTGGTAGAGGGGGGGTGTAGGATGTGGAGTAAAGGGGGGGGGGGGGGGGCGGGGGAAGGGGGGTGAATGTCATAACAAACAGAGTCTGTAAATTAACGTTGAAGGAATGGGAATATCGGCCTTACCTCCAAGAGCCCTAAGGGTCGTGAAACCTAACGCTAGAGAGAGAGAGAGAGAGAGAGAGAGAGAGAGAGAGAGAGAGAGAGAGAGAGAGAGAGAGAGAGAGGGGAGGAGAGAGAGAGAGAGAGAGAGAGAAGAGAGAGAGAGAGAAGAGAGAAGAGAAGAGAGAGAGAGAGAGAGAGAGAGAGAGGGGGAGGGGGGAAGGGGGGGGAGGGGGTTCACATTCAAACCTTGTCTCACCGTTCATCGTCCATGTTTCATATTGCTTCGTCGACGTGTGGTGGTGGTGATGGTGGTGGTGTAGGTCCGTAGGACGAGGAGGAGGAGGAGGGGGATGGATAGTGAGGGAGGGAAGGAGGGAAGGGACTGGGAGGAGGAGTGGTTAGAGCCCCGCGCGTGGGACTCTGGCCTCTATGGCTATGAACGAAAACCAAAGGGAAATGTTATGATTACCTTTTTGCTTTGTTCCAACGCTCGCAGACGCTTTTCGGAACGGCCCTTCTCAACGTCATTCCCGCCGCCGCCGCCGCCGCCGCCATCGTGGTCTGCGAGCCACAAGGACCTAAGTCACCTGCTCGTGAAGCCTCGACCACCATTACTACTACTACTAGCCTACTACTACTACCTCTATTACGACCACTGTAACTACCACTACTACTATTACCATTACTACCATTATAACTGCTTCTGTTACTACTATTACTACTACAATTGCGACTACTACCATTACCAATTACCATTACTACTACTATTGCCTCTGCTACCACCACTACTACTACTCTGCTTCTGCTACCAACATTACTACTACTACTACTACTACCACCATTGCGACTATTGTAACTACCACTCCTACCATTACCATTACTACTACTACTACCTCTACTTCTACTAGCTACTATTGCTGCTGCTACTACTACTACTACCTCTGCTTCTGCTACCACCATTACTACTACTAATACTACCACCTCTGCTTCTTCTGCCACTACTACTACTACTACTACTACCTCTGTTTCTGCTACCACCATTACTACTACTAATACTACAACCTCTGCTTCTTCTGCCACTACTACTACTACTACTACTACTACTACTACTACTAACTACTACTACTACTACTACCACCTCTGCTTCTGCTACCACCATTACTACTACTATAATAATACTACCACCTCTGCTTCTGCTACCACCATTACTACTACTACTACTATCACCTCTGCTTCTTCTGCCACTACTACTACTACTACTGCTGCTACTTCTGCTTCCTTCATCCATTATGCTATTACTGTTATTGGATTATTATTATTGTTGTAATTTGTTATTGCTTGCCTTCCTCCTCCTCCTTCTATTCATCCTTCCCCTCCTCCTCTTCCTCCTCCTCCTCCTCCTCCGCCTCCTCCTCCTCCTCCGCCTCCTCCTCCTCCTCCTCCTCCTCCTCCTCCTCCTTCTCCTCCTCCTCCTCCTCCCCTCCTCCTCCTCCTCCTCCTCCTTCCTCTATTCATCCTCCTCTTCCTCCATATTCATCTTCTATTCCTTCTTGTTCCTCCACCACCACTACCTCCTCCTCCTCCTCCTCTTCTGTTATTACCATTATTAACTATCATGGCTGCCTTCCTCATCACGACTACTACTTCTACTACTACTACTACTATAACCATTACAACTATTACTATCTCTCCTACTCCTCCTCCTCCTCCTCCTAAAAGCTCTACAGAACTTTTTTTCTGTCTTTATCGCACAGAAACATCTTGCCCCGAGACGCGAAAGGTCCGTTCTGGAAAAGCGCACAGCGGCCTCTGCCTAAAAAAAACCTATAAAATAAAGAAAAAAAGTTCAGTGCCTGCTCTCTCTCTCTCTCTCTCTCTCTCTCTCTCTCTCTCTCTCTCTCTCTCTCTCTCTCTCTCTCTCTCTCTGTAATTATTTCCTAGTTTCCTCGTGAGAGATAAAGAGAGAGAGAGAGAGAGTTTAAGTGAAGATATTAAACTATTATCATGTCCCACTTGGCTATTTTTTTCATCATCGCAAAACTTCGTGTTATTAATTAATTAATTCTCTCTCTCTCTCTCTCTCTCTCTCTCTCTCTCTCTCTCTCCTCTCTCTCTCTCTCCTCACTCTCTCCTCTCTCATCTCTCTCTCTCTCTCTCTCTCTCTCTCTCTATCATTAATTCATTCTTATTCGTGTCAACAGCAGACTTTAGAACCTAAAGCATCAAAGGAGACGAAGACGAAGAGAAAAAGAAAGAAATGATAAAGAAAAAGATGTTCAGTAGATCTAAACTTCGTAATTGTTCTAATTATCCATCACACACACCCTTTCTCTCTCTCTCTCTCTCTCTCTCTCTCTCTCTCTCTCTCTCTCTCTCTCTCTCTCTCTCTCTCTCTCCTCTCTCCTCTCTCTCTCTCTCTCTCTCTCTCTCTCTCTCTCTCTCTCTCTCTCTCTCCGTGCTCCAGTTCTCATATCTTAATCTTTTTATTAATTTGCTTTCTTAATTTTGCGTATGTTCTTTTCTAAGTTTTTTTATTAACATTTTTAGTTTCCTTTCCAACGATAAATAATATTCGTACTGCGTCGCTGGCAACTCAAGACGCCTGAGTTGCCAGATGTGACTAGATTTTTGGTATCTAACATTCTTTCACAACGGAGAGCATTTCCTATGAAGCAATTGGTAGAGTATTTCGTAATGTTTTATTTCCGATGGGGATTTTCTGTTGAAATAATTTTGTTACTTGTGATGACTCGGTATTTTCTTGCCGTTTCTATTTTTTGGGGTTAATTTTGGTTACGTATGAAATTTTTTTTTCTTTTTGTTTATATTTCTTTTGATAACTATATTTTCTTGGTTTTTTTATAGTTAATGTTGGTTACGTGTGGGATTTTTTTTTTTTGTATAAATATTGCTTCTTTTAATAACAATATATTTTTTTTTAGGGTTAATGTTGATTACGTATGGAATTTTCTTTTTATGAGTAGTGCTTCTTATGATAACGCGATATTTTTCTGCTGTTTCCTTTTTTAATCTTGGTTACGTTTGAGTAGACTCCATTCAATGTGTGATATTGTATTAGACTAATTAGAGGGATGATGACGATGACTAGAAATAGAAGTTTGATACAGTTAATTGCTAAATGGACACAATCAAATGTCTTTCTCTCTATCTGATACATTTTTCTGATGTTATTGATAAGATTTCTTTCTTTTTCTTCTGTAAATATATTTTTCATTTCGTATTTAATTCCTTCCTTTTTCGTCTTTTTTTTTTTTTTACCATTCCCAATATTTTGATATAACACATGAGCAAAAATTCACGTTTGCAGCAATAATTCTAGTATTAAATTAACCGTGTATACAGATCACCTTATAATTTTTTTTTCTTAAATGGCCACCATAGCCTATCACAAATTCAACGGCATCTATATT
>JACEEZ010022307.1:65000-100000 GCA_016584305.1 Chionoecetes opilio
GCAACAAGTACTCAGCATATAATGGCAGGATATTCACGTACCAACCACAGGATGCAAGCAATCTGAAGCGTACTTATAAGATTAATACAGGAATATGTATGCAAATGCCTCACTTCCTTCCATAAGTTAAGAAGAAAAAAAAACTGCGCTCATAAGATTACAGCGAAAAAGTTTGGTACGTCAATTCAACTTCCTTTCCCAAGCAAGTCAAGGAAAGGAATGAACTCTAAGATTTACGGTGAAATGTATACCAATGCCTCCCTTCCGTTCCTCAGCGAGTCAGGTAAATGAAGGTGTGTGTGAGGTAGGACAAGCAACGCCGAAGCCCTGCCAAGGAAGGTGGAGCCGAGGAAGGAAGGCCCTGCATTCACCTGCCTGCGTCACTACTCACCAGGAAGGATATCACGCCCACGGCAAGAGACCCAGCGCGCAGGCCACAGCAGCAGCAGCACCTCTTCAGTAAGGTCATCCTGCCTTTGGAACGCTTACGAGATACGCGAGGAAAGGTAGTCTGGTGGAAAAGACTGTCTCACTCACTCCCGTCAACCCTCACAGCCCTGCAACCACTGCCACTCAGCCACTAGCGCGCCGCAACCCCTGCCAGCCCGCCGCCCGCCGCCCGCCCGCTGCCACACACCGCCACCCATCAGCCGCCAAGACGCACGTGCTGTCCCGGCTGTTGAAATCCTTGTGACAGATGAAACAAGTGTTCATGTGTAGTGGTTGTGGTTCATGTGGATGTGGTTCATGTCATGTGGTTTTCCCCCTAATTTTCTGTGTTATTTCTCTCTGATTTGAACTGGTTACATGAATTTGGGTTATTAATTGTTAATCTCCACTGACGGATAATTTCTTCTCGTTACAACTGAATGAATTTAGTTTAGTAGGATTTGCTGCCACCAGTCCAAGCGGGTATTCCTATGGTCCAGCCCTTCAACACGATTTAATATATAAGGATTACGGTAGTCGTGGGGATTCTATTAGTATACCGAATAAGTCTGAACCTCTTTTCTTTCCATGTCTTTGATTTGTGCATAGATTGTAGCCGAGCGGCGGACCACTTTGAGGCGGGTCTTGGGATGGTTTTCTCTCCATAGAAGGGAGATTCAAAGCACGCAGGATGAAACCAAACAAACTCGTATTTCTCCTTGTCCCTAAACCAGTATTTATAAAAACAAAAGATTCACCTGCTTTATGAAGTGCCTTCCAGTGATCAACAGAGCCTGAAGTTTGGGCCGAGACCATCTTTGCTAGCCGGGAATTCCATCTTTCAGTCAAACTTGCGTTCATCATTCCGAGTATGAATGTAGGATCTTTGGTAGGCGATAAAAAAGTAGGTCCTGGGTATTTGTTACACTTATTCCCGCACCCAGTGACGCCACAAAGGTGTAGCATTGCTATTATCACAGAGAAGTCACTATAACTTGGCAAAAACCGGAAAAATGAAGCAACACTTTCCCGTTCCTCGACAACAAACATCGCGGGGATCTCCTCTCACTACTCCTCCCTCACTGCCCCGCGGCGCCCACCCGTCACGCTAGCTAAGGCAAAACTAAGGAAGAGGCTGCAAATTAATGGAAAATATGGTGGTGGAAGCAATGTTGAGAGTGCCATGAATGAATGGACCACTGCCAAATACGGAGCAGTGAGGTCTATAGAATGGGTATGGTGGGAAAAAGGTGAAAATGACAGCAGTGCCAGCAGAGCTGGGCACTAAATACATTGAATGTATTTAAATACTAAATACATGGGAGAAATGTATTTAAATACTAAATACCAAATACATTTTACGAATGTATTTAAATACTAAATACCAAATACATTTTACGAATGTATTTAAATACTAAATACCAAATACATTTTACGAATGTATTTAAATACTAAATACTAAATACATTTTACGAATGTATTTAAATACTAAATACTAAATACATTTGTAAATACATTTTAAATACACACAAATTTTAACATGTCCGAAAAAAAATAATTTCTTTAGGATTTCCTTAGATTTTGGGTTTCCTTAGAAATTTCCTTCTCAGGCCTAAATTTCCTTGAAATCAGGACATTTCCTTGCCAGTGGAAACACTAGTTCACTATAACATCAGGATTGCCAGATAGTTGGGCGGGTTTATGGCCAAATACAATTAATTTACCTGAGTATAATTTGATATGTTGTGTATACCGTAAAAACACTATAGTCGCCACTGCACTAATGTCGCCAGGCGCCATATAAGGAATATGAGAGAGAGAGAGAGATAGACAGACAGACAAGACGGAGAGAGAGAGATACAATCCTTCAGAGTCCTTCACAGGCCTCTTCGCTCCTTCAGGCATCCTATAGGAGTCATGGGAGGGCATTAGAAGTCCCACAGGATTGCTATAGTATTCCTAGGTTTTTATAAGTACTTTGACAATCGCATGGGTGGCTCAAATAGGGATTAATAATACTAATACTGATCGTTGTATTGAAGTAATGATTAATCTAGCAATTCCTATCATATTTTTATGTCTTGTAGTAAGTTTTGTCTAATTTGTGATTTTTAAGGAATATCTGGAAGTATCATGTCATTGTGAATTGGCTGAAATAGGGACTTCTAATCATTGTAACTGAAAATTTATTCCAGATTCGTGTTCAGCATGCCCGATAACTGCTAGGAACTCATTTTCAAGCAAATCTATTTAAAAAAAAAAATAGCAAATTTTGCAAGGGGTATGCCTTGATTTTTTTTTTAAATCACGTTGTTTTTCAATAACTAAAAAACTATGGCAGATACGTGCAAGAAGTATGTATGTAAATATGAAGCAGATCAAGGGCTATCATTTGGCATAAAGCAAAAAAATATTGATTGGTAAATAACCGAGAAAATAGCATATTCGTACATTTGTACAAAATATCAATTTTCTCGACAACCATGAGGTGTTTTGAGCAACCGATCACTGCCTCCTGTAGAACACCTCAAGACGAACCTTTGTTACTTCCATAAGATTTTTTACAACTCGTAGTTTTGCGGCAAAATAACAAAAACATTGATCGTCGACAATTTTGGAATATTTTTGAGCAGCCAGAAATCCGAAAATATTATTTCGCTAGATAATTGGAAATGCCGGGGATACAATTATAGATCCATTCATTTACAATAACTTTTGATGGCAAGTGTGGCTGTGTGGGAAATAAGTTGTGAGCTGAACACGTTATAGTAAATATATAAGTTTATACTGTACAGGAACTACCTCGTGTAGGTCTCACGGCCTCTTGTAGCTTCCTTATGTTCTTACATTTACTGATAAAAAAGTATTAAATTTTTTATATTAAATGTATTTAAATACAATGTATTTAAATACTCATAAAAGTATTTAAATACTGTATTTAAATACATGACAACCAATGTATTTATAAATACATTTCTAAATACACAAATGTATCTAAATACAATTGTATTTAAATAAATTTCTAAATACACAAATGTATTTAAATACAATTGTATTTAAATACTGCCCAGCTCTGAGTGCCAGTGAAAAAAATAAGGGGTGGGTGAGTGTAACCTGTGAAGCGCTGCAGCAGTACAGCAGGTCACAACGCTACTCCATGTCTGCATTCCTTCACCAGACACCAGGTGATATTAGGTACTGCAAACAACTCGTGTTCATACATATGCGTTTATTACAAAGAACCATGATTATCGTTGTTGTTTCTGTTGTTGGTTTTCCTGATCAAGGCGACTGAGAGGAGGAAAAAAAAAAATTATAAAAAAAGTTAACTACCCCAAAAAAAAAATTGAAATATTATACCCACCAACGAACACTGTAATGTATCTATAGTCTATTTTATTTATTATGGTCAAAATGCAGTAAGGAAGCCATGCCCCCTGCCTCCCCTTCTATTCTACGGGGCAGCTGATTGGTGCATTCCTCGTATCATCACTACCAATCACAATAGCTTCACTACTTAACAGCGCGTGACCACTGGACAGAGCAATCTTCACTACAGAGGGATTTTTTATTTTGTCACCCTCTGTTAAGTAGTGAAGAGATTGTGATTGGTAGTGAAGATATTGTGATGGGTAGTGATGATACGAGGAATGCACCAATCAGCTGCCCCGTAGAATAGAAGGGGAGGCAGGGGGCGTGGCTTCCTTACTGCATTTTGACCATAATACAAAAAAATTGACTATAGTTTGCCTACTAGACAACACCACAACAAAAGAAAATACCAAAAAATGAATTAGAATACAATAAAATGAATTCACGTGTTATATAAATGTTTCTCACGTCACCTTGTAGTGTGTGAGGCAGCCGAGGAACACTGTACACGTTAATAGCCTTGTAGTGCAGGCGTGTTTGCAATCCAGGCCTGCCACACAACCTTGACGTGTTGGAAATGCAGCACAACACACACACACACACACACTGCTCCACCTCAGTCCTCATCATCGAGTATATAATACAATAAAATATAAAAAAAATAGCATCCAACACCTATACTTATACTAGTCTATTTTATTTATTATGGTCAAAATGCAGTAAGGAAGCCACGCCCCCTGCCTCCCCTTCTATTCTACGGGGCGTCTGATTGGTGCATTCCTCGTATCATCACTACCCATCACAATATCTTCACTACTTAACAGCGGCGGGACCACTGGACAGAGCAATCTTCACTACACAGGGTGACAAAATCAAAAATCCCTCTGTAGTGAAGATTGCTTTGTCCAGGGGTCACGCGCTGTTAAGTAGTGAAGATGTTGTGATGGGTAGTGATGATACGAGGATGCACCATCAGCTGCCCCGTAGAATAGAAGGGAGGCAGGGGGCGTGGCTTCCTTACTGCATTTTGACCATAGTAAAATAGACTCTAGGTAATGATTACCGCTGGACAGGTGGGCATGCGTGAAGACTCTGTGCTCACCTGCCATTTCAAGTTTATGTATGAAATGATAACTGACAAAGATTCATGATTTGCCACATGAAGGTTCGGTACAGTATATTTCTTCTTTGGATTCATGATGTCTTCTCTGGTTTCATCTTATTGCATCAAAGTATAATAAAAAAAATAACATATCCTAACATATTTATAGTGTTAAATATTCCCTTGATATACTTCGCTAGTCTGTGTAGGAAAATTATTGCCATTACTAGACACGATTATTTACCAAACTATTGCCTGATCCACCTAAGCTTCTTTTAAATTCATGATGTATACTTTTGCCCATGATCAGGTTAACCCCTTGAGGCCCAGAACGTAACTTCCATAGTAATTTGGGTACCACTAGACGATTTCTAGTGACTATAAGCAATGTTTTTATAGATATGACCTGTTAAGTATCCTTGTCGACTAACTAATTTGGTATACTCAGTTACTTTTGTGTCATTTTATGGCTAACAACAGACAATTTCATATAGCAAAGGAAAGATCTGGGTGTGAAGGGCTAATTATCACCTCCCACCCAGCAATAGCCTAATTATCAACCCTACCTTCCAATAATCATGTGACCGAGATACAACTACCAGATTCATTATTTGCCTTAATACTTTAGCAAGACTGATTGTCACTCTAGTTCCCTTCTATACATGAACCCTCAAGTCCTCCAGCCCCCCCCCCCCCCCCCCCCCACAACCTTCTTGACCTGACCTGCACGACCTTAACCCCTGCTGCTGGCTGCTAATGACCCTTTCTGAACCCTCACCTGCCACCCTCTATCTACTACTACTGCTACTACTACTACTACTACTACTACTACTACTACTACTGCTACTACTGCTACTACTACTACTACTACTACTACTCTACTACTACTACTGCTACTACTACTACTACTACTGCTATCTCTACTACTACTGCTACTACTACTACTACTGCTATCTCTACTACTACTACTGCTATCTCTACTACTACTACTACTACTACTACTACTGCTACTGCTATCTCTACTACTACTACTACTACTGCTATCTTTACTACTACTACTACTACTACTACTACTACTACTACTACTACTACTACTACTGCTGCTATCTCTACTACTACTACTACTATCTCTACTACTACTACTATCTCTACTACTACTACTATCTCTACTACTACTACTACTGCCATTACTACTTCTACTTATAAAACGAAAAATGGACCCTTAAACTTATATAAAATTCTGGTTCCTTGGCTTAGAAAAGTATTTTTACATTATGGCAAATATAATGTCTTAAGAAATACCTATAAAGTATATAATGCAGTACCAAACTATGTTAAGAAAATATGTACTGATAACTATGTGTGGGTAACAATGTCTAGGAGGATAACAACATAGCAGAAACAGCTTCTCTACACAAATGTTCAAAACATTATCACTACGGCATAATGTTCTTTGGTAAACCTTGAATGGCGGACCCCCACACAGGCGGCCGTCCTGACGCGCACACACACACACACACACACACACACACACACACACACACATACACACACACACACACACACACACATATGCACTACAGGTCCCCATTCACCTCACCAAACGGGACACAATCACAATGAACAATACTCTGTTTCTTCTATACTTGATAACATTACTGAGTGACAGGCATGGCCCTAGGTAGCCTGCCTACTCATGGCCCTAGGTAACTACTGTCCTAGGTAGCCTGCCCACTCATTGATGGTGTAACGGCGTGGCCCTAGGTAGTAGCCTGCCCACTCATTGATGGTGTAACGGCGTGGCCCTAGGTAGTAGCCTGCCCACTCATTGATGGTGTAACGGCGTGGCCCTAGGTAGTAGCCTGCCCACTCATTGATGGTGTAAGGGCGTGCCACCTCTCCAAGATGAACAGAAACAAAAACTGAAATTTTCAAAATCATCTTTTTTCCCTCAGGCATTTTTCAGCCCTATGTAAACACTGATAATAATCCATGAATGTTGCTTTGCATTGAAGAAGACACCACTGCTTCCCTTCACTAAATACTAACTACAAGTCTCCCTGTCCACCTGTAACCCTCGGCCTGAGCCTCCACACCTGTACTGCCTACCTGTGCCTCAGCCACACCTGCCCTGACCCTTCCTGGAGGCAAACATTGCATTCACACTTCAAGGTAAAGCTTCATCATTTCATGGCTTTACACATCTTACTACAAGATATCACTACTCACTAGACGATACACAGCTTTCTGCTCTCCTAGTCCAAAGGGTTTCTGTCAATTTGACTTTGATTTAACTCCAAAATAAAGGCTGCCGTCTTGATTGTAAGACTATTCCACGGGACTCAACTTCAATATTCTACAAGTCTAATTTACTTACGTTTCTAACTGCAGTGAGACTTGTTGCAGCCTTCACAAAGTTACTGGCTAGGTCCTGTTCTAGTCCTCCTGTAGCCGTGCCTTCCAGGACTACTGCTACTTCTCCCCCACTAGTGCTGCCTCCTGCTAGCCTTAAAGCATCACCTGTTCACTGCCAAAACAGCACTGTAACCCTACAAAGCTGTCACCACTACTGACTGCACTGACATTCTGTATACTGCATCGCTGTAAACATGAACACCTCACTACAAACAAACTGAAGACTTCTGTTCAAATGAATGACTTCTTTGCACAACATGACAAAGACTCCACAACAGTCAAATGGGGACGAAAATGAACTATTACTCTTTACTCCGAAGCGTCCTTCACACTGCATGACTTACCTCGGCTACACAAGTCACACGTGGGATTAACAAGGTTACAAAACTTACAAAACACACTGCTGAGGTGTTATGTACAATGCCCCTTTAGGCAGCCGCCCAGGTGTTGTGTGAGGGTGTTTCATCTAGCAGTGAGTTAATCCCTAGCTGGGAGAAAAGGCTTCATCTTAGGAATATATCACAGCTTGTAACACAGGTCATCACTTGCTTCTCAGCTCAGGTGGTTCATGGTTCAGCTTCAAAACTGGAGGAAAACTGAAGAATTTTCTCATGATATTGTACTTCAAGTAATTATATAAAAGATATTCCTATTACTAGACTATGGAGCTGATCAAGGAGTGTAACACAGGATGATGATAACTTCTCAAGCCTTGGAATGATTATAAGTTGACAGATTCAAATTTTTTTTAAAGCAAATTGCAACAATTGCTATCCTTCGACTGATAAAAACAGAAAATATATACTGCTACTGTAGTGAAAATTCCCACCCAGCAACCACCATCTCAAGTATTCGATGGTAAAGGTGCGCACACTTTGAAGGCAGGTTCCCCTCACAGGTTATCGGCACCCACTGCTTGTGACCGGCACGGGCTGGCATCCCCGACCCGTACGCTGGCACTTGGCAGCCTGCTTTCTCTATGCGTGCCTGCCTTAGCTTATAGGGTGTAATTCCTGACATGGGTTGGCGACGGTACCCTGTGTACAGGAACCGGCCTTCCATGCACACACACACCCTGGGCTGTGTACAGGAACCGGCCTTCCATGCACACCACACACACCCTGGGCTGTGTACAGGAACCAGCCTTCCATGCACACACACCCTGGGCTGTGTACAGGAACCAGCCTTCCATGCACACACACACCCTGGGCTGTGTACAGGAACCAGCCTTCCATGCACACACACAGTCGACACCCTGTGGCTGTGTACAGGAACCAGCCTTCCATGCACACACACACCCTGGGCTGTGTACAGGAACCAGCCTTCCATGCACACACACACCCTGGGCTGTGTACAGGAACCAGCCTTCATGCACACACACACCCTGGGCTGTGTACAGGAACCAGCCTTCCATGCACACACACACCCTGGGCTGTGTACAGGAACCAGCCTTCCATGCACACACACACCCTGGGCTGTGTACAGGAACCAGCCTTCCATGCACACACACACCCTGGGCTGTGTACAGGAACCAGCCTTCCATGCACACACACACCCTGGGCTGTGTACAGGAACCAGCCTTCCATGCACACACACACCCTGGGCTGTGTACAGGAACCAGCCTTCCATGCACACACACACCCTCGGGCACAAGGCGTACAGGTGACACCCTGCGCATAGAAAAAAACGCAAAAAATAACGGCACCATCCTCACTTGAATAAAAACACTAGTAGGAATTGGCAGCTGCTCCGAGAGTGAGGACGTCAAAGCAGGTCTGACACACCCTCACCGGCTTATTGAGGGAAAACTTAAGAATAGGAACGTCTTTGTCCGAGCAGCGGCTGCACAGAATCCTGCCACAGTGGCGGCAGTGGTGCTTCCTGGTGGCCAGACCAAACTTGGCGCCACACTCCATGCACAGCTCCCCCTCGCACCACGGCGGCTCGGCGGACAGCACGTCCAGCAGGCGGAACAGCAGAGTCTTGGTGGGTACCTGCGTGCCGTAGAAATTTTGGTCGCCCAGTTATCATGTTAAAAAATGCACTGATATGTACACCTCACAAACATCAGATTCCAGGCCTCACCCACCTGATAGTTGAATATGTTGACGCCGTGCTTGTTGGTGGTGCCCAGACAGGACCCGGCGCGCACCAACACCCGACACAGCTGACTGGCGCCCCGCATGTACGCCAGCAGCAGGGCTACCGGGGCACGAGGCAGGGCAGGGAGGAGGGACAAGTCACTGATATTCTTGTTCATCACACTTAGTAAAGACTGAACATAACACCTGTCAACACTAACCTATCACTACTATATCACTTCTTGTTCATCACACTTAGTAAAGACTGAACATAACACCTGTCAACACTAACCTATCACTACTATATCACTTTTGTTTCCCTACACGTCCATCATATCAACTTTATCATAGGAACAGAATGCAGAGCTCCACTATACAGAGGTGGGCGGCTGGGCGCGATATTTTTTCTTGGTAGTGCGCTAATGATACGGAGATACTTTTTCCCCGCTAGTTTGATACGCGATATTCCGCTACTTTTTCGAATTTTCTTAAAACGATACGCGATATTACGATACCAAAAATTTAGCTTTGCGATATTTTGCTACCTAAGAAAACACTGCATTAGCCAAAAAAAAATCTATTTTACTTAAACTAAAATTTACGTAAATTTTTGGTGCTGATTTACAATGAAATCTTAACTAGTTCATAAATAACTTTACTGATCTAAGTTATTTTTAAATTGAAATTATATATGGATAAATGTCAAAATTATATATGGATAAATGTCAAAATTATATATGGATAAATGTCAAAATTATATATGGATAAATGTCAAAATTATATATGGATAAATGTCAAAATTATATATGGATAAATGTCAAAATTATATATGGATAAATGACAAAATTATATATGGATAAATGTCAAAATTATATATGGATAAATGACAAAATTATATATGGATAAATGTCAAAATTATATATGGATAAATGTCAAAATTATATATGGATAAATGTCAAAATTATATATGGATAAATGTCAAAATTATATATGGATAAATGTCAAAATGTTGTGTGTGGTAGAAAGGTGTTAGGACAGTAAGGCGCCAAATCTCTGCCCATTGCCGCTGATAAACTTTTGTTTAAGGTCGTCTTTTAAAATATCGCGGTAAATTTAAGCGATACATGAGTTGTGATGCTTATACTCCGCTACTTTTGAATGCTTTGCGGTACTGTGATACTTTTTTGGCGGTGCGATAGTAACCCAGTATTGCACTAAGTATTGCTCTCGCCCACCTCTGTCACTACTACCCCTCCATACATGAGAACATAAGAAAATAAGGAAGCTACAAGCGGCCGTGAGACCTACACGTGGTAGTTCCTGTTACCTAACACTACCTACATCCACCTTTCATCCCCATCCATGAACCTATCCAGCCCCTCTTTAAAGCTCCCTAATGACTCCGCACTAACTACCTGTCTACTGAGACCATGCCATTCATTCACCACCCTATTTGTGAACCAGTTTTTCCCTATTTCCTTTCTAAATCTACGCTTTTCCTGACACTGACCACTTGGCCACTTGTCCGTCCACACACCACCACCACCACCACCACCACCATTATCCTCACCTGCATTGCCCTCCACATCCACGCCATTGAGGTCATAGTCAGGTATGGCCTCCAGGAACACCTCGGCGATGGCGGCGGCCGTGTCCTTGGGGTAGTTGGCCAGGACGTGCAGGGGGTTCTGGCCCCGCAAGTTGACGGCCCCCGCGTTGATGGTGGACTCTGTGAGCAGCACCTTCACCACGCCCAAATGGCCTTCCTGGGGACACACACAGACCTTACACTGATCAGACTATTGCACACACACACACACCTTACACTGTTGACACTATTCTACACACACAAACACACACACATACACACACACCTTACACTGTTGAGACTATTCCACACACACACACCTTAACACTGTGATGAGACTATTGCACACACACACACACACACACACCTTACACTGTTGACACTATTGCACACTACTGGAGGTCACTGCTTACAGGCACTATAGGCAGAGATATTATAAAAAAAAAAAAAAAAAAAAAAAAAAAAAACTTCTACATCTCAGAGGTAAGACGTCGCATATGATATTTTCTTCGCTGTCTCTCGGCGCTTGTGTTCTCCTGGCCGCTACTTTCTGGTGTAACAGCTTGCCCTATAATTGTACTGGCATCTAAATTGTCTTGGGAAAGGCGGAGGCTAAAATAAAACCTATTCATGAATTAATTGTTAACCCCTTGAGGCCCAGAACGTAATTTCCATTGTAATTTGGGTACCATTAGACAATTTTTAGTGACTATAAGCAATATTTTATAGCTATGACCTGTTTAGCATCCTTTCGACTAACTAATTTGGTACATGCAGTTACTTCAAGTGGTTTCAAGGCTCTATAAGATACAATTTTTTTTATAGCAAAGAAAGGATCTGGGCGTGCGTGAAGGGGTTAATCTTGACAGCATGAGATATATGCTCGTATTCGTAGTCACATACCATGATTGCTCGTGGTAATTGCTATGATTTTGTTCCAATTCTACTCAAGTCAAAATTATTCACTTGATCTTGTAGCTGCCATGGAAAGTACTAGAGCAACCATACAGTACTCCTATTGCAATCACAACAGAGATCTTGTAGCTGCCATGGAAAGTACTAGAGCAACCTACAGTACTCCTATTGCAATCACAACAGAGATCTTGTAGCTGCCATGGAAAGTACTAGAGCAACCATACAGTACTCCTATTGCAATCACAACAGAGATCTTGTAGCTGCCATGGAAAGTACTAGAGCAATCCTACAGTACTCCTATTGCAATCACAACAGAGATCTTGTAGCTGCCATGGAAAGTACTAGAGCAACCATACAGTACTCCTATTGCAATCACAACAGAGATCTTGTAGCTGCCATGGAAAGTACTAGAGCAATCCTACAGTACTCCTATTGCAATCACAACAGAGATCTTGTAGCTGCCATGGAAAGTACTAGAGCAATCCTACAGTACTCCTATTGCAATCACAACAGAGATCTTGTAGCTGCCATGGAAAGTACTAGAGCAATCCTACAGTACTCCTATTGCAATCACAACAGAGATCTTGTAGCTGCCATGGAAAGTACTAGAGCAACCATACAGTACTCCTATTGCAATCACAACAGAGATCTTGTAGCTGCCATGGAAAGTACTAGAGCAGTCCTACAGTACTCCTATTGCAATCACAACAGAGCTGGCATGACATATTGATTTAATTAGGACGACAAAAAGTGAACAATGACCACGTACAATGATGGTATGTGACTATGAATATGGGCAATAGAGACAGGACCCTATTAACATCACTGACCTGTTTATCATAGCCAGGTAATACAACAACATACATACACACACACACACACATACATACACACACACACACACCTTAACTGCAACATGGAGGGCATTGTTCAGGTTGTCATCCGCAGCATCCACCTCCACATTGTTTTCCAGGTATATGGAGGTCAGTTGGGGCTGGTCGTGGGCTGCAGCCAGGTGCAGCACCGTCTGCTTCTGTGGCGTGCGCTCCTTGATGGCCCCATGCCCCGCCAGCAGCAGGTTGCGGACTATCATCTCTGACCTGGGCAATGAGGGCGGTGGATAAAGAGTGCGTGAGAGATGAATGCCAATAACCTCTCAAGATAGATACTACAACTCTATAAGTAACCAGAATGTTGACTCCTTTCTCAACATAGAATAAGATGGATTGATTTAATGCCTAAAAAGGTAATGTGCCAGCCATCAGAGGTCATATGGCACTCTGGCAAAGCATATCAAGGGTCAGGGTTACAGAATAATAGTGAAACGATGAGGGAAGGGGAAAGAACGGAATGTTACAGCAGGATGGTTAGATCAGGTGTAGGATGTGGATTTGTTGGAGGAAGGAGGTTACATTATCCAGGGAGAAGGATGGGGATTCCGGGAATGTCCGCAAGACAGGGAGGTCGGGAAAGGGAGGACAAATGAGGGAAGGAACTGGAATGGGCAGGAGTGAGATGGGGGCAGGATATTAGGACATGTTGGACAGTGAGAGGAACTGCCTACCCCGAGAGAGTGGTGGCCAGGTGGAGGGGGGTGAAGGAGAGCTGGTCCTGTGTGCGTGTGTGCATGTCCACGTTGATGCTGAGTAGGAACAGCAGGCTCTCCATGTCCTTCCTCTGTATGGCCAGGTGCAGGAAGTTGTGCCCCTTGTGGTCGTACTGCACCACACCACACGCAGGACAGAAAAGCAAGTTACAAGGAGAAGACAAAAGGAGTTACAAGCAAGCTACTCGTACATCAAAACAAATGATTTACTTCTCACAGAATGGTCAAGGCAATAACAAAGGCATAACATCAAGGTAAACATACACAAAACAAGTTAAAAGTTATTACTGTGTTGTTAATGCTAAAACAGCTTCAGGCATTCTTGTCATATCAAACACTAACATGATTAAACATAACAAGTAGAATAACAACAAGGTTTCCTCCCCTGTTATTTAGGTTTCTTCATGGGCAGAAAATGGATACTGGTAGGAAATAAAAATAAAGAAAATGAGAAGCACAAATAACATAGTACAGGTTGAAGTTCCCAAACTCGGCAACCTCGGGACCAGCGCCGAGCCGAGTAATGTAATTTTCCGACTTTTAGAACGTAGATATATTAAGGGGAAAAAAAGCCATCCAACTTCTTCAAAAGGTCAATTTTCTCAGAAATAGTTGACACATTGTTCTTCCTTTTCTTTTAACTTGCACCAGTAGGTGTTCCTGGACGTTTGGGAGCCATAATACCAATAACAGACCTGTAGAAGTACACAAAATAACAGTGTACACAACTCTACAGTCACAACACTACTGAACAATAACAACAAACAAATCTGCGGGAGAAACCCAGCGGCCTAGTGTGGTGGCACCCAGTGGCCGACCTGGCAACTACGCCCAGGGTTTTGGGTGTTCTGCCAGGTTTTGGAAAATCCGGAACCATAGCCGAGTTTTGGGCGTTGCCGAGTCTTGGGATGCCGAGTTTGGGAACTTCAACCTGTATACACCTCAATAACAAAAGAATGAAAAGAATATAACAATAACATGAAGTAGAATAAGAATGCAATCACTTTTTTTCCCTTGTTTTTCGATTTACTTCATGGGCAGAAAATTGGATACTTGTAGCAAATAAAAATAAAGGAAAAGAGAAACACAGTAACATCAACAATAACAACAACAATAACAATAACAATAACATCAACAATAACAATAACAATAACAATAACAACAACAATAACAATAACAATAACATCAACAATAACAATAACAATAACAATAACAATAACATCAACAATAACAACAATAACAATAACAACAACAATAACAATAACAATAACAATAACAACAACAATAACAATAACAATAACATCAACACCACAATAACATCAACACCACAATAACATCAACACCTCCATAACACCAACACCACCATGCTATTTACCTGTTCGGCCGCCTTGGACTCCCTGTTGAGGATGGCCTTGGCCGCCTTGTTGTTCTTGCGGGCCATGGCGGCGGCGAAGGGCGTCACCCCGGCCTTGTCCCTGAGTGTGAGGTCGAGGGCCGGGTGGGAGAGCAGCATGGTGATGAGTGGGGTGTGGGCGTTCTCGATGGCGTGGTGCAGTGGCGTCTTGTTCTCTGTGTCCTGGGGGGGAGGGAGGGAGGGAGGGAGGGTTACTGGGGCTGTGGGACTGTGTGTGTGTGTGTGTGTGTGTGTGTGTGTGTGTGTGCTTGTGTATGCTTGTGAAATGTGTAGAAGGGTTATTTAGGCAGATTGGTAGATGGTAAATAAGTTGTAGTGAAGAGGTTGAGGCAAGGGATACTGGAGCAGTGTGGGTGGGTGGGTGGGTGTGTGTGTGTGTGTGGGTGTGGGTGTGGGTGTGGTGTGTGTGTGTGTGTGCTTGTGTGATGTGTAGTTGGGTTAATTAGGTGGTGGATGGCGAATAGCATGACTCCTTGTATATGTTAACTGGATAGATGGACTGGTGGAGCAATATTTGGATGGATGAGTAAGCGTGGGGTCACTCAAGTGCTCTCTCTCTCTCTCTCTCTCTCTCTCTCTCTCTCTCTCTCTCTCTCTCTCTCTCTCTCTCTCTCTCTCTCTCTCTCTCTCTCTCTCTCTCTCTCTCTCTCTCTCTCTCTCTCTCGTCCTCTCTCTCAAAGGCAACTGAACATCAAGAACACAAGGACAGAACATCAAGCTACACACACACACACACACACACACACACACAAACGAAAACTAAATAAGAATAAATATATAAAATGAATGATGTTAAAAGATAGGGAGGGAGAGAGGAAGGACACCATCACCACCACCATCAACACCCACCTTGGCATTCACTTTGGCCCCGTGCTCAATAAGGGCCTGCACCGTGTCCTCCAGGCCCCAGGAGCAGCACAGGTGGAGGGGCGTCATCAAGTCCTTAGCCTCCTCCCCCCCTGCGCCCCCCGCCCCTGGCTTCCTCACGGCATTCACATCACAGCCACTCCGGATGAGGAATACTGAGATCTCTTCGTGGTTTTCATCTGCAGGGATTGGGTACAAGAATATGGGGAGTATGAATAGTGGGTTCAATATACATCTCAGATTACTGTACTAGCTTACATTTAGCCTATAAGTGCATACAATATCTAGCAAGTCATAATATTCTCTCTCTCTCTCATGATATAGCTCTCAGATTACTGTACTAGCTTACATTTAGCCCTATAAGTGCATACATATCTCAAGTCTATATTCTCTCTCTCTCTCATCGTAGTCTCAGCTGTTAGCACATTTAGCCCTATAAGTGCATACAATATCTAGTAAAAGTCATAATATTCTCTCCTCTCCTCTCAATCACTCGAGTCAATCAGCTGTTACCCGCGCTGTTAGGGGCCCTGCGCATCTGGTAATTATCAGAAATCCATAGTAGTTATTTGCACCCCCCATTGTCCCACTAGGAATGTCTAAATCAAAACATACCTTCATTACAATATAGGCTAGTGATTAGAAAATTTTAACAGTTTTCTCATACTTTTTTTCCAACTCCAAATATTGAATTATTTTTACGCAAGGCCCCTAATGCGCGAGGGAAGCCAGCACATTAGGGGCCCGGCGTACCCCCAGTGCCCAGTGCCCCCGTGACATCTAAATCCAGCACTGCGTCTCACCAATAGCCCTGTGGAGCAGTGTTTGCAGGCAGCCCTCGGGACCTTCATCCCAGTTGTCGGTGTCCACGTGGTGCCTGGAAAACATGACATGAACACACCCACACGAGTACTCATGCCCATTGTCATAAATAATCCAGTGGTTGTAGCCTATTTTTTTAACCCCTTCACGCCCAGATCTTTTCTTTGCTATAAAAAATTGTATGTTGTCGAGCCATAAAATCACGAAAAGTCACTTAATATACCAAATTAGTTAGTGGGCAAGGATACTAAACAGGTCATAGCTATAAAATATTACTTATATTCACTAAAAATTGTCTAGTGGTAGTCGTATTACAATGGCAATTACGTTCTGGGTCTCAAGTGTTTAAGGTCTCAGGCTTAAAATGATGCCTCTGTTTGCCTGATACTATAAACTATACTCTCATTTTTTTTAACAAGGCAAAAATTCCATCCCAGTTTAAGGTCTCATGCTTAAAATGATGCCTCTGTTTACCTGACACTATAAACTATACTCAATTTTTTTTAGCAAGGCAAAAATTCCATCCTAGTTTAAGGTCTCATGCTTAAAATGATGCCTCTGTTTACCTGATACTATGGTTAACTATGATGAAATACAGCTGAAATTAAGAAAAACCGTAGTATTCCCTTCTTCTGGCATCAAATATCAGTCAGTAAGCAGCAAGGGGGCAGGATTTTTTGCCTTGTTAAAAAAAATTGACTCTAAGCAGAAAATATCAAGGAAAAAAATATTGGTATAAAAAAATATTACTTTGCCACTCAATATTTTTACTCTACTAACACAAAACACAACAACAGGAAAAGATACACTCCATACTTCACAAGAATCAAAGCCATAAACCCCTTGAGGCCCTGAACGTAATTTATATTCTAATTTGGCTACCATTAGACGATTTAGATTAATATAAGCAATATTTGATAGATATGACCTGTTAACTATCCTTGTCTGCTACCGTAGATAACAGTGAAGTCGCCAGGACAACCTTTTTTTCTGTTTACAGCCGTGTGGTGGTGTTAATAGTTACATTTCTACATCCATGATTTCAGGACAGTTAGAAGGGGCTATCTGGAGAGTCTGTGTCATTTTGTGTCTTCATCTGTGTCATAGTATGGCTATAAATGAACAAATGACAAAAATATCTACAAAGTGGCTACCAACAGTAGAGTCGCCATCTAGTGTTTATTTACCGAGTGTCGTACCGCTGTCGTCGTCGCCCGAAAAAAAAAAGCGTAGCGAAATTTGAAACCGTCTATACTTGCAGCTACAAAGCATAAAACAACGCTGAAACAGGGTAGATTATACAGTCATGATATAAACTACTGTGTAACATCTTCAGTGGCACATAAAAATCAGTAGTGATGCTATAATTCGTAATATTTGGCGCCTGGCGACTTGACTGCAGGTGGCGACTTCACTGTTATCTACGGTAGCTAATTTGGTACCCTATATAAAGTTGCTTTTTGTAATTCTATGGCTAATAACAGACGATTTTGTATTGCAGAGGAAAGATCTGGACGTGAAGGGATTAATAAGCGTAGATTTAAAAAAGAAATAGGGAAAAACTGGTTCACAAATAGGGTGGTGAATGATTGGAATGGACTCAGTAGACAGGTAGTTAGTGCGGAGTCATTAGGGAGCTTTAAACGGAGGCTAGACAATTTCATGGATGGGGATGAAAGGTGGATCTAGGTAGTATTAAGTAACAGGAACTACCACGTGTAGGTCTCGCGGCCTCATGTAGCTTCCTTATTTTCTTATGTTCTTAACTCCTTCACGGCCAGATCTCTCCATTAATATGTAAAATTGTCTGTTGTTAGCCATAAAATTACGAAAAATAGCTTAAATATACCATACTAGCTGGTGGACAAGGATACTAAACAGGTGTAATACATATCTATAGAATATTGCTTAGTATATTCACAAAATTCGTCATAAAACCCAAAGTACAATGGAAATTACGTTCTGGGCCTCAAGGGGTTAATGAGCCTCCCGTGACAAAGACAACCACTTACTGCACTAGGATAGAGGCTATGTCCTCCTGGTTAGAGCTGAGTGCCTTCCACAGAGGGGGGTCCGAGGAGCCAGGGTGGGTGTTGAGGTCCGCCTTGTGAGCACAGAGCAGCCTTACCACATCCCCGAAGCCTTCACTGATGCAGAGGTCCAGGGGGGAGAGGCCCTCGCGCGTCCTGTGTCGGCAGTGTGAGGGAGTGTGTGAGTGGGTGGGTTTGCTTGGTGGGCGTGTGTCAATCAATCAATCATTGGTGGCATACGCCGGGGGGCGCGTCGCCTCGCCCACCCTACGACGCCACTCCCGGGGGTCACCACGCGCGAGTTCCCATGCAGGCTCCTTTCCCATACCAAGCAACTCTCGACAAGAAACATCAACTTGCCCCAGCCACGAGCCTTGTGGGCGCCCCCTTGGCCTCCTCCACGCCGGATTGTCTCTTACAGATACAACCCGATGGGAAGGATCGGTTTCAGGGTAGCGTGCCACATGCCCATATAGCCCAAGTTGGCGCTGACGGACTATGCAGGTAATAGGCCTCGATTCAGTCTCACGGTGCAATCGCTGATTTGACACGTAATCATCCCAGCGATAACCCATGATTCTGCGAAGACACTTATTACCAAAGGCGTTGATTCGTCTCTTCAAGTCACTATTTAGTGTCCATGTCTCACAACCATAGAGTAAGACAGGGATCACAAGCGACTTGAAGATCCGGATCTTTGTCCTCCTGCACAGGTACCGACAACGCCAAATACTCCCGCTGAGCGAGTCCATAACACCGTGGGCTATGCCAATCCGCCGTAAGGCTTCTTGACGTGACCCGCCGTCATTATGGACTGCGCTACCAAGGTATGTAAAACTTTCCAAGATCTCAATGTCCTCGCCACACGCATGAACAGACTGTACTGCTTCATCTAGTAAGTCTCCAAACACCTGGACCTTGGCCTTGAGCCAGGAGACCCCAAGTCCCAAAGGCTTTGCCTTCTCGTGCAGCGCCTCGAGAGCCATCACCAGGACCTCCAGCGACTCGGCAAAGATTACTGCATCATCGGCAAAAACAAGATCAGTGATCTTGGTGTTGCCAACGGATGCTCCACAATCCCTTTGATCTACAACCTTGTCCAATACCCAGTCCATACAAGCGTTGAAAAGTGATGGGGCAAGGACGCACCCTTGCCTCACTCCTGTATTCACAGGAAAGAAGCCGGATACACCTGCCCCACACTTCACAGCACTCTCAGTCCCAGAATACAGTTCTGAATATTCTGGAGTGTGTGAGTGGGTGGGTTTGCTTGGTGGTGGGAGGGAATGAGTGGCTGAGCAAGAAAGTGAGGTCATGCATGGGTGACAAAATAGGATCAATTTGAACACATTTATGCAGAACATCAATGGAGTATGAAATGCACGGCACCACAAAACAGACTTTCATTCCCATAAATATTAAAATCTGAAAACGTGGAACTACATATCTACTGGAAGGTGGCCACACACAACACTATATAAAGAAAGAAAAAACACTTTCAAAAACCTAAATGACTTTCCTAAACCTTTCCTTTCCTACCTTTTCCTCCAATCTTTCCTAAACCCTTCATAAAACGGTCTTTCATTTCTATAAATAATAAAATCTGAAAATGTGCTGCATCCATCCGAGCAAAAACCACGAAAAGTGACACAATAACAGGGCTGAAGAAACCTGTACAAATGTTGTTTTGGTTCAAGTGTCCCTATCCTCCACTACTGACATGGAAGGTGGCCACACACAGCACTATAGCAAGAAATAAACCCCCTTCCCAACACCTGCCTCAAGTTGGTCTGTACAGCGTTGTTGATGAGGAAGGTGGCACCACAACACTTGGAGATAAATACCCTTCAAACCTAAATCCGTCCTAACTTCCTAAGGACCTTTCTTTCCTACTTATTCCACACTCCACGGACCTTTCCACAGTGCCTTCCTACACCTTGTTCTGACCACCTTCTACACCTCCCTACCACCAGTTTTCGTCAATCCCTGTTCAGTCACGTGTCGCCTATCACCTTGTTCCTACACTTTCTGACACTTTTTACAGACCGTTTCTACACCTGTCCTACCACCTTTCCTATCACATGTTTCTACTACTTTCCTACACTTTTTACCACTACAACCTGATTCCTACAACATAATAACATAACAACTTTCTACAACCTTGTCTGACACCTTTTCTACAACCTTTTCCTACAACCTTTTCCTACAACCTTTTCCTACAACCTTTTCCTACAACCTTTCCTACAACCTTTTCCTCCAGCCTTTCCCAAACCCTTCCAACACCTGCCTCAAGTTGGTCTGTGCAGCGTTGTTGATGAGGAAGGTGGCCACCTCGGCGTTCTTGACCTGAATGGCCAGGTGCAGGAGGCTGTGGCCCTGGCTGTTGGTGGTGTTGATGTCCGCCCCGGCCTCCAACAAGTGCCTGGCCACCGTGATCTGACCCGTCCCCAAGGCCACGCCCAAGGGGGTCAGGTCGTCAGAGTCCCGGGAGTTCAGGTCAGGGGTCAGCAGCAGGTCAGCCTTGTTGCTCTCACAGTATTCTGAATGTTTGACAGAAAAGATTTTGAAGATGTGGCAGAAATTTATATTCAGCAGATGATTTATTATTTCCTGCTTCTTTATCTACCACTGACAAGAATGGAATACATGAAACAAAATAAGAACATAAGAAAATAAGGAAGCTACAAGAGGCCGTGAGACCTACACGAGGTAGTTCCTGTACAGTATAAACTTATATATTTACTATAACGCGTTAAGCTTACAACTTATTTCCCACACAGCCACACTTGCCATCAAAAGTTATTGTCAATGGATGGATCTATAATTGTATCCCCGGCATTTCCAATTATCTAGCGAAAAAAATATTTTCGGATTTCTGGCTGCTCAAAAATATTCCAAAATTGTCGACGATCAATGTTTTTGTTATTTTGCCGCAAAACTACGAGTTGTAAAAAATCTTATGGAAGTAACAAAGGTTCGTCTTGAGGTGTTCTACATGAGGCAGTAATCGGTTGTTCAAAACACCTCATGGTTGTCGAGAAAATTGATATTTTGTATAAATGTACGAATATGCTATTTTCTCGGTTATTTACCAATCAATATTTTTTTGCTTTACGCCAAATGATAGCCCTTGGTCTGCTTCATATTTACATACATACTTCTTGCACGTATCTGCCATAGTTTTTTAGTTATTGAAAAACAAAGTGATTTAAAAAAAAAATCAAGGCCCTTGCAAAATTTGCTATTTTTTTTGAAAAATAGATTTGCTTGAAAATTAGTTCCTAGCAGTTATCGGGCATGCTGAACACGAATCTGGAATCAATTTTCAGTTACAATGATTATAAGTTCCTATTTCAGCCAATTCACAATGACATGATACTTCCAGATATTCCTTAAAAATCACAAATTAGACAAAACTTACTACAAGACATAAAAATATGATAGGCATTGCTAGATTAATCATTACTTCAATACAACGATCAGTATTAGTATTTTCAGTATTAGTATTAGTATTATTAATCCCTATTTGAGCCACCCATGCGATTGTCAAAGTACTTATAAAAACCTAGGAATACTATAGCAATCCTGTGGGACTTCTAATGCCCTCCCATGACTCCTGTAGGATGCGTGAAGGAGCGAAGAGGCCCGTGAAGGACTCTGAAGGATTGTATCTCTCTCTCTCCGTCTGTCTGTCTATCTCTCTCTCTCTCATATTCCTTATATGGCGCCTGGCGACATTAGTGCAGTGGCGACTATAGTGTTTTTACGGTATACACAACATATAAAATTATACTCAGGTAAATTAATTGTATTTGGCCATAAACCCGCCCAACTATCTGGCAATCCTGATGTTACAGTGAACTAGTGTTTCCACTGCCAAGGAAATGTCCTGATTTCAAGGAAATTTAGGCCTGAGAAGGAAATTTCTAAGGAAACGCAAAATCTAAGGAAATCCTAAAGAAATTCATTTTTTTCGGACATGTTAAAATTTGTGTGTATTTAAAATGTATTTACAAATGTATTTAAATACAATTGATGTATTTAGTATTTAGTATTTAAATACATTTCTCCCATGTATTTAGTATTTAGTATTTAAATACATTCAATGTATTTAGTGCCCAGCTCTGGTCCCCTCTCACCTTCCTCCATCTGCTGGCAACACCCAAGCTCCACCCAACGCCCACCCAAGCTCCACCCAAGCTCCCCCCAAGGTCCACCCAACGCCCACCCAAGGTCCACCCAAGGTCCACCCAACGCCCACCCAAGGTCCCCCCAAGGTCCACCCAATGCCCACCCAACGCCCACCCAACACCCACCCAAGGTCCACCCAACGCCCACCCAAGGTCCCCCCAAGGTCCACCCAACGCCCACCCAAGGTCCACCCAACGCCCACCCAAGGTCCACCCAATGCCCACCAACGCCCACCCAAGGTCCACCCAACGCCCACCCAAGGTCCCCCAAGGTCCACCCAATGCCCACCCAACGCCCACCCAAGGTCCACCCAACGCCCACCCAAGGTCCACCCAACGCCCACCCAAGGTCCCCCCAAGGTCCACCCAATGCCCACCCAACGCCCACCCAACCCACCCAACACCCACCCAAGGTCCACCCAACGCCCACCCAAGGTCCACCCAACACCCACCCAACGCCCACCCAAGGTCCCCCAACGTCCCCCCAAGGTCCACCCAATGCCCACCCAACGCCCCCCCAATGCCCCCCAACGCCCACCCAACACCCACCCAACGCCCACCCAACGCCCACCCAACACCCACCCAAGTCCACCCAAGGTCCACCCAGCCCTCCGCCTCACCTTTGTGGTCCAGTATTGCCCGGATGTCCTCCTCGTTCTTGTTCCGGATGGCGCGGTGGAGGGCAGTCTCCCGGAAGATGGCGGCATCCTCAGGAGAACCGCCGCCGCCGCTGCTCGTGTCCTCGGCGAAGGGGTCGTTGTTAGTTACGCTATTCTTGGCAGGTGTGGAGGAATACGTCAGGAAGTTTGGATTCGCTCCCATCTGTCAAGAGAGATGTCAACTTTCTATGTGCCTTCTTTGTTCTATGTTTGGGGATGTGTGTATTTCAGTCTTAGTAAAGAGTGTTTTTTCTTTGTACACTTGCCCTCTCCCGACCCAGCGAGGGGACACATAGATAACAGTAGACAACATAGACATACAGTAGAACATACAACACAAGAACATAGAACATAACAGAATAACAAACAGAGCATAGAACATAAAACACATCAACAAAAGTAGATAGTATTTCTATGCTTTGTGTTAAAATGGGAAGTGAAGGGATGGAGTCTTACCCCATCACCCTCATCCTATTCAGTCCCCTCCCAATACACATAACAGATTATAGGGACATACACCACTTGCACACACGACGGCAGCTGTGGCAGGGGCAGAGCAGGGGGTGGAGGGAAGACTCACCTGCAGCAGGGCGGTGGTGAGGGAGGGCAGGCCGGCCGTGCAGGAGACGTGGAGCGGCGTCTCACCGTCGGCGTTCACCACGTTACAGTTGACGCTCTGGGTGGTGAGGAACAGCCCGGCCTCCTCCAGTCCCTCCCTCGCCAGCAGGTGCAGGAGGGACTCGCCACTGGATCTCACCATCTGCAGGAGGAGTGAACCTGTCTACAGTTAGGTCCCATAGAAATTGTTACTGTATGTGAAGATTCTTTTTCCTTATATGAAATTAAGACTGCCCAAGAGCTACACATTCAGAAGGTCTATTCAGTATTAGACCATTAAATAAAAGGTCTCAGTATTAGACCATTAAATAAAAGGTCTCAGTATTAGCCCATTAAATAAAAGGTCTCAGTATTAGCCCATTAAATAAAAGGTCTCAGTATTAGACCATTAATAAAAGGTCTCAGTATTACCCATTATAAAAGGTCTCAGTATTACCCTTAAATAAAAGTCTCAGTATTAGACCATTAAATAAAAGGTCTCAGTATTAGCCCATTAAATAAAAGGTCTATTCAGTATTAGCCCATTAAATAAAAGGTCTCAGTATTAGCCCATTAAATAAAAGGTCTCAGTATTAGCCCATTAAATAAAAGGTCTCAGTATTAGCCCATTAAATAAAAGGTCTCAGTATTAGCCCATTAAATAAAAGGTCTCAGTATTAGCCCATTAAATAAAAGGTCTCAGTATTAGCCCATTAAATAAAAGGTCTCAGTATTAGCCCATTAAATAAAAGGTCTCAGTATTAGCCCATTAAATAAAAGGTCTCAGTATTAGCCCATTAAATAAAAGGTCTCAGTATTAGCCCATTAAATAAAGGTCTCAGTATTAGCCCATTAAATAAAAGGTCTCAGTATTAGCCCATTAAATAAAAGGTCTCAGTATTAGCCCATTAAATAAAAGGTCTCAGTATTAGCCCATTAAATAAAAGGTCTCAGTATTAGCCCATTAAATAAAAGGTCTCAGTATTAGCCCATTAAATAAAAGGTCTCAGTATTAGCCCATTAAATAAAAGGTCTCAGTATTAGCCATTAATAAAAGGTCTCAGTATTAGCCCATTAAATAAAAGGTCTCAGTATTAGCCCATTAAATAAAAGGTCTCAGTATTAGCCCATTAAATAAAAGTCTCAGTATTAGACCATTAAATAAAGGTCTCAGTATTAGCCCATTAAATAAAAGGTCTCAGTATTAGCCCATTAAATAAAAGGTCTCAGTATTAGACCATTAAATAAAAGGTCTCAGTATTAGCCCATTAAATAAAAGGTCTCAGTATTAGCCCATTAAATAAAAGGTCTCAGTATTAGACCATTAAATAAAAGGTCTCAGTATTAGCCCATTAAATAAAAGGTCTCAGTATTAGCCCATTAAATAAAAGGTCTCAGTATTAGCCCATTAAATAAAAGGTCTCAGTATTAGACCATTAAATAAAAGGTCTCAGTATTAGCCCATTAAATAAAAGGTCTCAGTATTAGCCCATTAAATAAAAGGTCTCAGTATTAGCCCATTAAATAAAAGGTCTCAGTATTAGCCCATTACATAAAAGAAGGTCCACCCATTCTAGGCTAATAAATAACATAGTAGCCTAGAATGAATACAACAAAGCAAGGTGCAAGTAGGTTCCCCAGAATCATGACAGTCCCATCTTGAGGAAGAATATTTGGATGGAGTGTCACTTGTAGCCTTCCCTCACATAAGATTAAGAACATCATGATTGTAGTCTATTATTTTTAACGAGGCAAAAAATCCTGACCCCTTGCTGCTTACTGACTGATATTTGATGCCATGAGAAGGGAATACTACGCTTCTTCTAAATTTCTGTTGTATTTGATCATAGTTAACCCTATTATCAGGTAAACAGAGGCATCATTTTAACCAGGAGAAGGGAATACTACACTTCTTCTAAATTTCTGTTGTATTTTATCTAGTTAACCCTAGTATCAGGTAAACAGAGGCATCATTTTAACCAGGAGAAGGGAATACTACACTTCTTCTAAATTTCTGTTGTATTTTATCATAGTTAACCCTAGTATCAGGTAAACAGAGGCATCATTTTAAGCATGAAAGGGGAATACTAATTTTTCAAATTTCTGTTGTATTATCTATTCCCCTATTTAAAGGTAAAAGACCCAATTTTAAGCTGAACCTTCAGATAGAATGGAATTTTTGCCTTGTTAAAATAAATAGACTAGAGGTATATACATTCCCTAAAGGGTCTTAAGCACAAGTAAATTATCCTCATTCTAAACTAGATACGAAAAAGCGTTCGAACATGAAATTTGTAGCGATGGGCAACATGCAACACAGGTTATAAAGAGCAGTCATTTTGAGGCCTTTGAGGCACCCAAGGCCAGCAAGACTTCCCTCCAAGCTTACCTTATTGTTTCTCTTGCAATAAGAGTCTCCTGTGTTCTTTGTGGGCATAATAAAAATGAGAAGAAAGGCAATTGAAACCCAGAACGTAATTTCCATAGTAATTTGGGTACCATTAGACGATTTTTTTGAATATAGCAATGTGTAATCCATATAAACGTGTTGTAGCCTTGTCCACTTACTCATTGTATATTAGTCACTTGTCGTAATTTTTATGGCTCGACAACATACAAGTTTATATGCCAAGAAGATCTGGGTTAAAGGGTTAGATCATTTGAATTTACACAATTTTTGACAAATGTATCCTTTGCCTTACAGTATCAGAGACACTTTTTCTTATTAGTGAGATAAGAGAGAGAAGAAAGAGAGAGAAGAGAGACGAAGTAGAGATGAGAGGAAAGAGAGAGAGAAAGAGAAGAGAGAGAGACAGAGACCGAGTAGCTGCAGAACAGAGGGAGATAGAGCGAGAGATGGCGAGCGAAGCAAAAGCGAGACGAGAGCGAGAGCGAGAGGAGAGCGGAGCGGAGGAGAGAGAGAGAGAATGCGAGAGAGAGAGAGCGACGAGAGCGAGAGAGCGAGAGAGAGAGAGAGAGAGAGAGAGAGAGAGAGAGAGAGAGAGAGAGAGAAGTGAGGTCAGCCACACTCACAGCATCCGGTGAGGCGCCCTTCTTGATGAGTGATGAGGCGTAGGAGGCGTCACTGAAGTCCGTGGTGGAGGCGAGGGCGTACCACAGGGGGGGGAAGCCAGTCTTGTCCTGCAGCTCAAGGCGGAGGTTGTCGTGCTCTATGAGGACTCGGAAGATCTCCTCCTTGTCGCTCTCCACCACCAGATGCATCACAGTCCTGCAGAGTGGGAAGAAGGGAGAAATAGGTCCTATGATTATGTAGCAATGAGAACAATGGTAAATCTATGTATTGAAGTCTTGCATGGGCGTCTTATCACAGTCCTGCAGAGTGGGAAGAAGGGAGAAATAGGTCCTATGTATGTATGAGACAATGAGAACAATGGAATCTGATGGGTCTATCACAGTTTGGATTGGAGTAGGTTCCTGATGGTCTAGATTGCATTATACTCAGGCAATCTAGAAACTAGAAATTCAGTAAACTCTCGTCTCGGACCCTTATATTCGAACCTTTGAATTATTATTGACTTTTTTTTTTTTTTTTTTTTTTTTTTTTTTTTTTGTTTTTTTAGGGGTCGAAATTTCCTAGCTAGATATACACCTACATTTTTTTTTTTTTTTTTTTTTTTTTTTTAGGTCGAATTTCCCTACTATATATAGTACAACTATTTTTTTTTTTTTTTTTTTTTTATACTCCCTCCATTATTCGGATCCTTGCATTACTCCGACCACTCCTTGGCCCAATTAGTCCGAATACGAGAGGTTTTACTGTATTACCTACTCCAAGTTAATCTGTACGTACCTCCTCTAACGACTTTTGATTTGGTAACTGGTTATTTTATATTTTCTTAACTAACTTCTGATACTGCTTAGAACACCTTCAATAACTTACTTCATGTTCTTGTCCTGAATGTTTGGGTCGGCGCCCTTCTCGATCATCATCTGCGCCACCCTCACCATGTCCTGGCGCACCTGAGGCTCGCGTAGTGTTGGCCGGCGAGGGCGTGGAGGGGGGTGGAGCCATCCCGCGGGGTGGCCACGTTCACCGAGCACCCGTGACTCATCAGGAAGGAGGCGGCGTACTCGTCTCCTGGGGATGTGCAGGTGACATAGACGACTCATCACACATACGCTCATACAGTACGAGATTTATGGATACACACCTAAGTACCCTTCAAACAGGTTGCATATTTGTCTCCTGTTTTAGTCTCCTGGTTGACTAAACACCACAAACACGAGGGCCCCACATCACCCCCTGCAGAACACTCACCTCTCACTCACTTATACTACTACTATACTATACTACTACTACTACTATACTACTTTACACTAAACACCCACAAACACAAGGGCCCCACATCACCCCCTGCAGCACACTCACTCACTTATACTACTACTATACCATACTACTACTACTACTATACTACTTTACACTAAACACCCACAAACACATGGGCCCCACATCACCCCCTGCAGCACACTCACTCACTCACTCACTCACTCACTCATACTACTACTATACTACTACTACTACTACTATACTACTAAACACTCAACACCACAAACACCAGGCCCCACATCACCCCCTGCAGCACACTCACTCACTCACTCACTCACTCATACTACTACTATACTACTACTACTACTACTATACTACTTTACACTCAACACCGACAAACACCAGGCCCCACATCACCCCCTGCAGCACACTCACCCCTCCTGACAGCCCGGTGGAGGAGGGAGGCGCCGGTGGGGTCCGTGGTGGTGACCGAGGCCCCGTGCTTGAGCAGAGTGTCGGCAATGCTGTGTTGGCGCCCCATCAGTGCCAGGTCCAGGGCCATGTCCCCGGCACTGTCTGCTTCGTCCAACACGGCCGGGAGCTGATGGGGAGAAGGTTAGAAGATACTGGTTAGAAGTGAGAGCATGACTGAGGGTGAGGGGGTGAATGATGTATGTTAGGGTGTCCCAAAATGCAAAAGGTTTAAAATGTTGCACGCTGGTGTGGTATTCCGGTTCTCTCATAGTAAAACAGTATTGCGTTGAAATTTTGGGCGAATTGAGTAATATTTAGGGGTCCCGACAAAGTGAACATTTAGGTGACGTGACTCCAATTTCAGGATTTTTCTAAATTTCCACTTTTTTTCTCCCTCAGGTTATCAACATGGCAACAAGAGCCGCTAGTAATCTTTGGCTGATCGACAAGGCTCCAATCGATGAAATCACCGGAGCCCGGCTACCATCGAAGGAGCAGGTCCTCCTCCGCTACTACCACCACCACCGGGAGATGGGGAAGACGGCGAGCGGGAGCAGGAAGGCGGTGGTGGAGGAGGTTCTCCCCTTCTAGTCGCGCGCCGGGATTCCGACAACTACAGTAATACACGCCGGCATGAAGCTGTCAAAGCTGGTAAAGGCGTACAATGACCTCAAGAAGAACAAGAACAAAGACAGGCCGAAACATCGTATGGATGAGGAGATTTTCAAAGGAGACCTCCAAGAAATCTTCGACCTCGCACACTCCTCCTCTCTCCAACGGGCAGACATGAAGGACGAGGACAAGGAGTTCCTACGGAGTCAGAGAGAAGACAGAGGGGAATCATCCATGGCTGGAATTGACCTCGTGACAGCGAAGAAGGTGGAGAAGCAGGTCGAGCGCGGAAATCGACTCAAGCAGCTCCGGGAACGTGAAGACAGCGACATTGCCAGGCTGACTGAAAGGGCGGAAATCCCAAGCCAGAGCAGTAGCAGCAGCAGCAGTCCTGTGTCGACGACGTCATCACCGGCTCGTGGATCCCGAAGCCAGAGGAAAAAACTCAAACAGTCGCCATCGATCTCCGAGAAGGATCTTAACCTCATTTCAACTTGGGATCGAGAGAAGTTGTCGGTGCGGCAAGCAAGGTCAACGTTCGCAGCTACCGCTCAAGTTCTTGGAATGGACATTGGGAGTATGGCGGTCTCGAAGAGCACGGTCCATCGAGCACGAATTGCGGGGAGAGAGCAAGCCGCCGAGAAGATCGAGGAACTGCGGAACCAGGAGATACCTGAGAGGTTGGTCCTGCATTGGGACGGAAAACTCCTCCCGTCCCTCTCTGGCGATACGGAGGACCGCATCGCCGTCCTCCTCACAGGGGAAGATGACGCCGAGTTCCTTCTTGGGGTCCCGGCAAGCTCAGATTTGACTGGCAGAAACGTGGCTGCAGTAGTCTTGAAGGAGGTGGATGAAGCGGGCGTCAGGGACAAGATCATCGCCTTCTGTTTCGACACCACGGCTTCGAACACTGGCATGGTGCAAGGTGCTTGCATTCGGATTGAGCAAGAACTCGGACGAAGCTTGCTTTGGTTGGCCTGCCGCCATCATGTCCACGAGGTGATCCTCAAGGATGTCTTCGAAGCCAGCCTCGTACATCAGAGGACCTCGTAGAGTTCTTCGCCACCAATGACACTGCCAGCAAGCTGAAGGACGACGCATTGGCCTTCCTGAAGGAGGCTCTGATGTCGAAGAACCATCCCAGGGAGGACTATGAAGAACTTCTCCGTCTCTCCTACCTGTTCCTCGGTGGTGAAGGTCCAGCCAAACCATTCCGCCATCCTGGAGCTCTCCATCAAGCCCGGTGGATGGCCAAGGCCATCTACTGCCTCAAGCTTCAGATGCTGAAATCCCAGCTGTCGCTGACTGGTCGAGAGAAGGCCGGAGTGGAACGAGTGGCCCTCTTCGTTGCTCTGGTGTACTGCAAGCAATGGCATGAGGCACCGATCTCTGTGAAATCTCCGTTGAACGACGTGCTCTTCCTCGAGATCCTCAAGACATGCCCTGACCAAACCGTTGCCAAGGCAGCAGAACAAGCCCTGCGACGCCACCTGTGGTACGTTTCCGAGGAAAACGCGAGACTGGCCTTCTTCGACTCAAGGATTGATGTGGAGGAGAAGAAGCAGATGGTCAAGGCATTGGACAAGCCCGCCTCGAAGAACGACCTCAAGCGATTGGAGGGAAAAAAGATGACGACGTCTTCCTCCCTCTCGTCCTTCGTCACTTCGAAGACACGGTCCTTCTTTCAGAAACTCGACGCGGACGAGGGCTTCCTGGCAAAGGACCCGGCATTGTGGGAGGAGGACGACCGATTCAAGGACGCTCGGAAACGGGCACTCGGCCTCCGAGTGGTCAACGATGCCGCGGAGCGGGGCATCGCCCTAGTCCAGCGCTACCTGGGGTCCACGAAGTCGGCCGCACAGGAGAAGTATCTCCTCCAGTTAGTCCACCACCATCGGAAACTTGTGGGGCGGGAAAAGAAGGAGGACCTTCAAAAGAAGGCTTTCTGAATGGAAACAATGAAAACTGTCTGTTTTGGTTTCCTTATAAGTTTCTTTCAAAAAATGTGGGATGTTTTGAGTTTTTTCTTTGTTTTTTAAGGTTATTAGAAAATTGTTCAGTTTGTCGCGACCCCTAAATATTCTCCGAATTTCATCTATTTTCACAGGAACTCTTCTTATGCATGTGTGAACAGAAGTCAAACACCAGCAAGTGAAAAAAACATGTTTCATTTTTTCCCTCTATGATCTTGGGACACCCTACTGTACGTACGCATGTAATATAAAAACAGGAGACTGTCAAAGCCCTGATAACCTACTCAAGGCGTACCCTGTAAGGAAATAAATAGGGTTGTTGATAGGGGCCTCGTTTTGTCTTCCAAGGTGGGGGACACTCAGCAACATGCTATCTTGTGACCACTGTACGCGAAGTGCCGGCGCGGTGCAGCAATTTTATAATGTGAGAGTAAATGTATAGCACAATGCAAACATTTCCCCCTGTCACCCACCCAAACGAGATATACAGCTTACAATTAAAATACAACAACTAGGTGGCAAAGAATAGCAAATTACTGAAGAAATGAGAGGAATGAGTTACGTCAAGGCGGGAAAGGAGGTGCAACATAATTAAAACTTATAAACAATAAAAATAAACATTAACAAAAAAAATACAGAACTCCATAAAAATAAACATAGAAAAGAAAAAAAAAAAAAAATCAGAACTCCATAAAAATAATAAGTCTAAGAAAAAAAAAAAAAAAAAAAAAAAAAAAAAAAATCCATAAAAATAATACGTCTATAGAAAAAAATCCCATAATAAAAAATAAAAAAAAAAAGAAATTAAAACCAACAGGCCTATATGGAAATAAGACTTAGTAAGGTAGTAGTATTTATGCAGGCAGGTGGTGAGTGCGAGAATAATTAGTGAGTTAGCAGTACAGTTAGGAGGGTGCGGTAATGACAGGGGTAATGACAGGGGTAATGACAGGGGTAATGACAGGGGTAGGAGGCTCTAGAATAGGAGTCACCTGGTTAAATCATAATGTGGTTTGTGTTGAGAAGATGTGGTGGTTATATTTCTCTCTCTCTCTCTCTCTCTCTCTCTCTCTCTCTCTCTCTCTCTCCCCCACTCTCCCATTCCGCATTCCAACATTAGCAGTCCCGTACGCCTGGTATGTTTAGTTACATCGACTCACATTTTAACTACTATACTACTCTACTTCTATTCTCTATTACTACTACATCTCTACTACTACCTACTGTTATACTACAGTACTACTATTACCACGCCTATTGCTACTACTACCACTATTTATTTAGCTGCTACTTTTTTTACTTTACTTATTTTGCTATCTACTACTACTATATTATTACTACTACTACTACTACTACTACTACAACCATTTCTACGGCTGCTACTACTACTACTACTACAGTACTACTACTACCTACGCCTTTCTACTGTGCTACTACTACACTACTACTATACTATTACTACTCACCACTCTATTACTACTTACCATATTTCTACTCTACTATACTACTACATTATTACTACTACTACTACTACTACTACTACAACCATTTCTACGGCTACTACTACTACTACTACAGGCCTACCACTACCACTACTACAACCATTTCTACGGCTACTACTACTACTATTGCTACTACTACTACTACTACTATTAATACCACTACTACTACTACTACTACTACTATTTCAACCATTTCTACGGCTACTACTACTACTATTGCTACTACTTCTACTACTACTATTAATACCACTACTACTACTACTACTACTATTAGAACCATTTCCACGGCTACTACTACTACTATTGCTACTACTACTACTACTACTACTACTACTACTACTACTACTACTGTTACATATTCATTAATCATCACCAGTCCAAACCAAACACATGAAAAAAATCGAGAAAAAAGTTTAATTGAATGGAGGACGTTCGAGTTTCCGGGAAAAGATCTATTAAATACTTATATAAATAGGTAAAAAATATATATATATACATAAGTATATATATAATGGGGAGCTTTAAAGAGGGGCTGGATAGGTTCATGGATGGGGATGAAAGGTGGATATAGGTAGTGTTAGGTGACAGGAACTACCACGTGTTGGCTTCGCGGCCTCTTGTAGCTTCCTTATTTTCTTATGTTCTTATAAAAAATGGACCACTAAGCTTCCCAGACTCAATATATTTTTCTTCATAAATCAATAAATTAATGGATAAGCTTATATAGAGATCAACAACAAAAATAAGCTTATATAGATAGATCAACAAAAATAAGCTTATATATATCGATAAACAACAAAAATAAGCTTATATTTATATCGATAAACAACAAAAATAAGCTTATTTATATCGATAAACAACAAAAATCAGCTTATTTATATCGATAAACAACAATAATCAGCTTATTTATATCGATAAACAACAAAAATCAGCTTATTTATATCGATAAACAACAATAATCAGCTTATTTATATCGATAAACAACAATAATCAGCTTATTTATATCGATAAACAACAATAATCAGCTTATTTATATCGATAAACAACAAAAATCAACTTATTTATATCGATAAACAACAAAAATCAGCTTATATATATCGATCAACAACAAAAATAAGCTTATATATATCGATCAACAAGAATAAGCTTATATATCGATAAAAAACAAAAATAAGCTTATATATATCAATCAACAACAAAAATAAGCTTATTATATATCGATCAACAACAAAAATAAGCTTATATATATCGATCAACAACACAAATAAGCTTATATATATCGATGAACAACAATAATAAGCTTATATATATCGATAAACAACAAAAATAAGCTTATATATATCGATAAACAACAAAAATAAGCTTATATATATAGATAAAAAACAAAAATAAGCTTATATATATCGATAAACAACTAAAATAAGCTTATATAGATCAAAAACAAAAAAAAGCTTATATATATCGATCAACAACAAAAATAAGCTTATAAATATCGATAAACAACAAAAATAAGTTTATATATATCGTTAAAAAACAAAAATAAGCTTATATATATCGATAAACAACAAAAAAAGTTTATATATAGATCAACAACAAAAATAAGCTTATATATATCGATAAACAACAAAAATAAGCTTATATATATCGAAAGAAAAAAAAAATAAGCTTATATATATCGATCAACAAAAAAATAAGCTTATATATATAGATCAACAACAAAAATAAGCTTATATATAGATCAACAAAAATAAGCTTATATAGATAAAAAACAACAAAAATAAGCTTATATGTAGATCAACAACAAAAATAAGCTTATATATAGATAAAAAAAAAAAAAGTTATATATAGATAAAAAAAAAAAAAAAAAGCTATATATAGATAAAAAAAAAAACTATATATAGATAAAAAAAAAAAACTTATATATATATATCGATAAACAACAAAAATAAGCTTACATATATCGATAAACAACAAAAATAAGCTTATATAGATTTAAAAAAAAATATATAAGCTTATATATCGATCAACAACAAAAATAAGCTTATATATATAAATCGATCAACA
>JACEEZ010022307.1:112500-125000 GCA_016584305.1 Chionoecetes opilio
TTGGAGTGGCTTTACGAGCTACTGTCATGGCATCGGCATTCTTCAACAGTGTACTGGTGAGGCCAACACCACTATCGATCAGGTAAATAATGGATGTGCGAAAAAATGGCACCCGAAATAATGGCACAGTGAATAATGGCACCGGAAATAATGGTACTGGAAATAATGGCACCAGAAATAATGGCACCGGAAATAATGGTACCGGAAATAATGGTACCGGAAATAATGGTACCGAAAATAATGGCACAGTGAATAATGGTACCGGAAATAATGGTACCGGAAATAATGGCACCAGAAATAATGGCACCGTGAATAATGGCAGTGAATAATGGCACCGGAAATAATGGCACCGGAAATAATGGCACAGTGAATAATGGCACCGGAAATAATGGCACAGTGAATAATGGCACCGGAAATAATGGCACCGGAAATAATGGCACAGTGAATAATGGTACCGGAAATAATGGTACCGGAAATAATGGCACCAGAAATAATGGCACAGTGAATAATGGTACCGGAAATAATGGCACCAGAAATAATGGCACCGTGAATAATGGCACCGGAAATAATGGCACCGGAAATAATGGCACCGGAAATAATGGCACCGGAAATAATGGCACCGGAAATAATGGTACCGGAAATAATGGCACCGGAAATAATGGCACCGGAAATAATGGCACCGGAAATAATGGTACCGGAAATAATGGTACCGGAAATAATGGCACCGGAAATAATGGTACCGGAAATAATGGTACCGGAAATAATGGCACCGGAAATAATGGTACCGGAAATAATGGCACCGGAAATAATGGTACCGGAAATAATGGCACCGGAAATAATGGTACCGGAAATAATGGTACCGGAAATAATGGCACCGGAAATAATGGTACCGGAAATAATGGCACCGTAAATAATGGCACCGGAAATAATGGTACCGGAAATAATGGTACCGAAAATAATGGCACAGTGAATAATGGCACCGGAAATAATGGTACCGGAAATAATGGTACCGAAAATAATGGCACAGTGAATAATGGTACCGAAATAATGGCACAGGAAATAATGGTACCGGAAATAATGTACCGCGAAATAATGGTTACCGAAATAATGGTACCACCAAAAATAATGGCACAGTGAATAATGGTACCGGAAATAATGGCACAGTGAATAATGGTACCGGAAATAATGGTACCGGAAATAATGGTACCGAAAATAATGGCACAGTGAATAATGGTACCGGAAATAATGGTACCGGAAATAATGGTACCGAAAATAATGGTACCGGAAATAATGGTACCGAAAATAATGGCACAGTGAATAATGGTACCGGAAATAATGGCACAGTGAATAATGGCACAGGAAATAATGGTACCGGAAATAATGGTACCGGAAATAATGGTACCGGAAAATAATGGTACTGGAAATAATGGCACCGGAAATAATGGTACCGAAAATAATGGCACAGTGAATAATGCACCAGGGAAATAATGGTACCGGAAATAATGGTACCGGCAAATATGGTACCGAAAATAATGGCACAGTGAATAATGGCACCGGAAATAATGGCACCGGAAATAATGGTACCCCGGAAATAATGGTACCGGAAATAATGGCACCGGAAATAATGGTAACGAAAATAATGGCACCCGAAATAATGGCACAGTGAATAATGGTACCGGAAATAATGGTACTGGAAATAATGGCACCGGAAATAATGGTACCGAAAATAATGGCACAGTGAATAATGGCACCGGAAATAATGGTACCGGAAATAATGGTACCGAAAATAATGGCAGTGAATAATGGTACCGGAAATAATGGCACAGGAAATAATGTACCCGGAAATAATGGTACCGGAAATAATGGTACCGGGGGAAATAATGGTACCGAAAATAATGGCACAGTGAATAATGGTACCGGAAATAATGGCACAGTGAATAATGGTACCGGAAATAATGGTACCGGAAATAATGGTACCGGAAATAATGGTACCGAAAATAATGGCACAGTGAATAATGGTACCGGAATAATGGTACCGGAAATAATGGTACCGGAAATAATGGTACCGGAAATAATGGTACCGAAAATATAGGCACAGTGAATAATGGTACCGGAAATAATGGCACAGTGAATAATGGCACAGGAAATAATGGTACCGGAAATAATGGTACCGGAAATAATGGTACCGAAAATAATGGCACAGTGAATAATTGGTACCCGGAAATAATGGTACCGGAAATAATGGTACCGAAAATAATGGTACCGGAAATATGGTACCGAAAATAATGGCACAGTGAATAATGGTACCGGAAATAATGGCACAGTGAATAATGGCACAGGAAATAATGGTACCGGAAATAATGGTACCGGAAATAATGGTACCGAAAATAATGGTACTGGAAATAATGGCACCGGAAATAATGGTACCGAAAATAATGGCACAGTGAATAATGGCACCGGAAATAATGGTACCGGAAATAATGGTACCGGAAATAATGGTACCGAAAATAATGGCACAGTGAATAATGGCACCGGAAATAATGGCACCGGAAATAATGGTACCGGAAATAATGGTACCGGAAATAATGGCACCGGAAATAATGGTACCGAAAATAATGGCACCCGAAATAATGGCAGTGAATAATGGTACCGGAAATAATGGTACTGGAAATAATGGCACCGGAAATAATGGTACCGAAAATAATGGCACAGTGAATAATGGCACCGGAAATAATGGTACCGGAAATAATGGTACCGAAAATAATGGCACAGTGAATAATGGTACCGGAAATAATGGCACAGGAAATAATGGTACCGGAAATAATGGTACCGGAAATAATGGTACCGGAAATAATGGTACCGAAAATAATGGCACAGTGAATAATGGTACCGGAAATAATGGCACAGTGAATAATGGTACCGGAAATAATGGTACCGGAAATAATGGTACCGGAAATAATGGTACCGAAAATAATGGCACAGTGAATAATGGTACCGGAAATAATGGTACCGGAAATAATGGTACCGGAAATAATGGTACCGGAAATAATGGTACCGAAAATAATGGCACAGTGAATAATGGTACCGGAAATAATGGCACAGTGAATAATGGCACAGGAAATAATGGTACCGGAAATAATGGTACCGGAAATAATGGTACCGAAAATAATGGCACAGTGAATAATGGTACCGGAAATAATGGCACAGGAAATAATGGTACCGGAAATAATGGCACAGGAAATAATGGTACCGGAAATAATGGCACAGTGAATAATGGTACCGGAAATAATGGCACAGTGAATAATGGTACCGGAAATAATGGCACAGTGAATAATGGCACCGGAAATAATGGTACCGGAAATAATGGCACAGTGAATAATGGTACCGGAAATAATGGTACCGGAAATAATGGCACAGTGAATAATGGCACCGGAAATAATGGTACCGGAAATAATGGCACAGTGAATAATGGTACCGGAAATAATGGCACCGGAAATAATGGTACCGGAAATAATGGCACCGGAAATAATGGCACCGGAAATAATGGCACCGGAAATAATGGCACCGGAAATAATGGTACCGGAAATAATGGCACCGGAAATAATGGTACCGGAAATAATGGTACCGGAAATAATGGTACCGGAAATAATGGTACCGGAAATAATGGTACCGGAAATAATGGCACCGGAAATAATGGTACCGGAAATAATGGCAGTGAATAATGGTACCGGAAATAATGGCACAGTGAATAATGGCACCGGAAATAATGGTACCGGAAATAATGGCAGTGAATAATGGCACCGGAAATAATGGTACCGGAAATAATGGCACCGGAAATAATGGTACCGAAATAATGGCACCGGAAATAATGGTACCGGAAATAATGCACCGGAAATAATGGTACCGGAAATAATGGCACCGGAAATAATGGCACCGGAAATAATGGCACCGGAAATAATGATACCGGAAATAATGGTACCGAAAATAATGGCACCGGAAATAATGGCACCGGAAATAATGGCACCGGAAATAATGATACCGGAAATAATGGTACCGAAAATAATGGCACCGAAAATAATGGCACCGGAAATAAATGGCACCGGAAATAATGGCACCCGGGGAAAAAATGATACCGGAAATAATGGTACCGAAAATAATGGCACCGGAAATAATGGCACCGGAAATAATGGCACCGGAAATAATGGCACCGGAAATAATGGCACCGGAAATAATGGCACCGGAAATAATGATACCGGAAATAATGGCACCGGAAATAATGGTACCGGAAATAATGGCAGTGAATAATGGCACCGGAAATAATGGAACCGGAAATAATGGCACCAGAAATAATGGTACCGGAAATAATGGCACAGTGAATAATGGCACCGGAAATAATGGTACCGGAAATAATGGCACAGGAAATAATGGTACCGGAAATAATGGCACCGGAAATAATGGCACCGGAAATAATGGTACCGGAAATAATGGCACCGGAAATAATGGCACAGGAAATAATGGTACCGGAAATAATGGTACCGGAAATAATGGCACAGGAAATAATGGTACCGGAAATAATGGTACCAAAAATAATGGCACAGTGAATAATGGCACCGGAAATAATGGTACAGTGAATAATGGTACCGAAAATAATGGCACAGTGAATAATGGCACCGGAAATAATGGCACCGGAAATAATGGCACCGGAAATAATGGCACCGGAAATAATGGCACCGGAAATAATGGGACCGGAAATACTGTCACCATAAAAAATGTCACCATAAAAAATGTCACCGGAAAAAATGTCACCAGAAAAAATGTCACCGGAAAAAATGTCACCGGAAAAAATGTCACCAGCAAAAATGTCACCAGCAAAAATGTCACCAGCAAAAATGTCACCAGCAAAAATGTCACCAGAAAAAATGTCACCAGAAAAAATGTCACCAGAAAAAATGTCACCAGAAAAAATGGCACCAGAAAAAATGTCAACAGAAAAAATGTCACCAGAAAAAATGTCACCAGAAAAAATGTCACCAGAAAAAATGGCACAACTTGAGAGAGAGAGAGAGAGAAGAGAGAGAGAGGAGAGAGAGAGAGAGAGAAGAGAGATGAAGAGAGAGAGGAAGAGAGAGAGAAGAGAGAGAGGAGAGAAGAGAGAGAGAAGAGAGAGAGAGAGACTGAGAGAGAGAGAGAGAGAGAGAGAGAATGAAAAAAAAAAAAAATCCGCACAACTCACACAAGTCAACACAAAAAATTCTGACGACTCATAACAAGTCAAAAAAAAAAAAAAAACGAAATAAATAAATGAAAAAATTAACGAAACGAGAAAAAACAGCAAAACACACACACACACACACACACACAGACACAGACACACACACACACACACACACACACACACACACACACACATGTATATACAAATGACAGCAAGAAATACAACTCTCAAAAGTGGTAAAAAAAACTACAACTAAGTGATGATAGACATGCAAGAGAGGAGGAGGAGGAGGAGGAGGAGGAGGAGGGAGGAGGAGGAGGAGGAGGAGGAGGAGGGGGGGAGGAGGAGGAGGAGGAGGAGGAGGAGGAGGAGGAGGAGGAGGAGGAGGAGGAGGCGGCATTACACTGACACACAGCTGGTGGCTCATGGCACTCATAACTCTGCCAGACGTACGAATAACATAACATCTTCCTCTTCCTCCTCCTCCTCCTCCTAATTATTTCTTCCTTCTTCTCTTCATCATCTCCTCCTCCTTCTCTTCACCACCATCTCCTCCTCCTTCTCTAAGTAGTAATAGTAGTCGTCCTCCTCCTCCTCCTCCAAGGATAAGTCATATAAAAAGTGTCCTTCCTCTACCCCCCCCCCCACCTCTCAGTCTTCCTTACGTTCATCAACCCGAGGAGGAGGAGGAGGAGGAGGAGGATTCACGATGTTTTTTTTAGATGCATTTCATTTAACTGTCTTCCATGGAATCTAATTATGTGTACTTTGAAGTGTGTGTGTGTGTGTGTGTGTGTGTGTGTGTGTGTGTGTGTGTGTGTGTGTGTGTGTGTGTGTGTGTGTGTGTGTGTGTGTGTGTGTGTGTGTGTGTGTGTGTCATTCACCAAGTCTTGTCCACGCGAGCTGGATTCGCGATCGCCAGTTTTACCCTCTCAGAAATAGTTTCGAGCTCATAGTGACCGATCTTTGGGTAATGCTGGGACCTCACCACCACCCACCCCATCCCCTTACTCAAGTGGAACAGTAACCGCCCGCATTTGTCTGTGAAAAATCCACGTGAGCGAACGGGCATTGAACCTGCGACCACAGAATTGTCCATCGCACTCTAAACCACCGAACCACGCAGGCGGTGGTGTGTGGTGTGTGGTGTGTGTGTGTGTGTGTGGTTGTGTGTGTGTGTGTGTGTGTGTGTGTGTGTGTGTGTGTGTGTGGTGTGTGTGTGTGTGTGTGTGTGTGTGTGTTGTGTGTGTGTGTGTGTGTGTGTGTGTGTGTGTGTGTGTGTGTGTGTGTGTGTGTGTGTGTGTGTGTGGTCAGCATGAGGGAGGCGAGAGTGGGTCATATGTACACTTTCCGTTACGGTTTTGTGTTGCAGGAGAGGAGGAGGAGGAGAAGGAGGAGGAGGAGGAGGACATTATAAATATCTGAAAAAATATAAATGGCACAGAAATGTCGAGAGGAGAGAGAGAGACGAGAAGAGAGAGAGAGAGAGAGAAGGAAGAGGATGAAGAACGAAGAGAGAGGAGAATGAAGAGAGAGATGAGAGAGAGAGAGAGGAGTAAGGCAATCCCCGTCCACTTTCTCTCAACACACATACACACACACTCAAAGTCAAAGATCGGTCATTGCGAGCACCAAGCTTTATCTGAGAGGGTGAAACTAGCGATCGCGAGTCTAGTCCCCGTGGGCAAGACCGTGGATGAATACACACAACACACACACACACACACACACACACACATCAGAGCAGTGACCTGATGACCTCGTGACCTAGCTTACAGAAGGTCACACCCACATGCCCTGTTTGTTAACTAACTTACCCCCGCAACCCATCCCGCCACTACCTGTCGTCCATTTCACCTTATCTGTCACCCCTTCAAGCCCTCTATATACCAGCATTGTTTTTTTACCTGTGTACCTGCAGTGTGTGTGTGTGTGTGTGTTGTGTGTTGTGTGTGTGTGTGTGTGTGTGTGTGTGTGTGTGTGTGTTGTGTGTGAGTGTATTTTCTATGTAGTCTTCTTCTTTTAGTTTGTATATGTGTGTGTGTGTGTGTGTGTGTGTGTGTGTGTGTGTGTGTGTGTGTGTGGTGTGTGTGTGTGTGTGTTGTATTTTCTATGTAGTCTTCTTCTTTTAGTTTGTAATATGTGTGTGTGTTGTGTGTGTGTGTGTGTGTGTGTGTGTGTGTGTGTGTGTGTGTGTGTGTGTGTGTGTGTGTGTGGTGTGTGTGTGTGTGTTGTGTGTATTTTCTATGTAGTCTTCTTCTTTTAGTTTGTATAGGTGTGTGGGTGTGTGTGGGTGTGGTGTGTGTTTGTTTGTGTGTGTGTTGTGGTTGTGGTGTGTGTGTGTTGTGTGTGGTGTGTGTGTGTGTGTGTTGTGTGGTGTGAAGATTCTAGGATGTGGGTGTGGTGTGGTGGGTGTGGTGGTGTGGTGGTGTGTGTGTTGTTGTGTGTGTGTGTGTTGTGTGTGGTGTGTATTTCTATGTAGTCTTCTTCTTTTAGTTTGTTGAGTGGTGGTGTGTGTGTGTGTGTGTGTGGGTGTGTGTGTGTTGTGTGTTGTGGGTGTGGTGTGTGATTCAGCATCTCTTCTTGTGATGTGTGTGTGCATTGTGTGTGTGTGTGTGTGTGTGTTGTGTGTGTTATTTTCTATGTAGTCTTCTTCTTTTAGTTTGTATATGTTGTGGTGTGTAGTGTGTGTGGTGTGTGTGTGTGTTGTGTGTGTGTGTGGTGTTAGTTGTGTAGGTAGTGTAAGTGATGGTGTGGATGGTTTTTGATGGTGATGTGTCTTCTGTTGTAGTGTTGTGTGTAGTGGTGTGTGATTAGTGGTGTGTGTGTTGTGTGTGTGTGGTGTGTGGTGTGTGTGTGTGTGTGTGTGTTTTTCTATGTATTTCTCTCTTTTAGTTTGTATAGTGTAGTGTGTGTGTGTTGTCTGTGTGTGTGTGGTGGTGTGTGTGTGTGGTGTGTGTGTGTGTGGTGTGTGTGTGTGGTGTGGTGTGTGTGTGTGTGTGTGGTGTGTGGTGTGTGATTTTCTATGTAGTCTTCTTCTTTTAGTTTGTATATTGTGTAGTGGTGTGTGTGTGAGTGTTGTATTTGTCGTGTGTTGTGTGTGTGTGTGTGTGTGTGTGGTGTGTGTGTGTGTGTGTATTTTCTATGTAGTCTTCTTCTTTTAGTTTGTATATGTGTGTGTGTGTGGTGTGTGTGTGTGTGTGTGTGTGTGTGTGTGTGTGTGTGTGTGTGTGTGTGTTGTGTGTTGTGTGTGTGTGTGTGTTGTTTGTTTGTGTGTGTGTGTGTGGTGTGTGTGTGTGTGTGGAGTGTTTTCTATGTAGTCTTGTTCTTTTAGTTTGTATGTGTGTGTGTGTGTGTGTGTGTGTGTGTGTGTTGTTGTGTGTGTGTGTGTGTGTGTGTGTGGTGTGTGTGTGTGTGTGTGTGTATTTTCTATGTAGTCTTCTCTTTTAGTTTGTATATGTGTGTGTGTGTGTGTGTTGTGTGTGTGTGTGTGTGTGTGTGTGTGTGTGTGTGTGTGTGTGTTGTGTGTGTGTGGTGTGTGTGTGTGTGTGTGTGTATTTCTATGTATTATTCTTCTGTTAGTTTGTATAGTGTGTGTGTGTGGTGGTGTGTGTGTGTGTGTGTGCTGTGTGTGTGTGTGTGTGTGTGTGTGTGTGTGTTTTCTATGTAGTCTTTTCTTTTAGTTGTAATGTGTGTGTGTGTTGTGTGTGTGTCGTGTGTTGTGTGTGGTGTGTCGTGTTGTGTGTGTTTCTTTGTAACCCTTTGATGATGCACACAAAATCCGTCTAAAAGACCAGAGAAAGAAGAAAGACAAAACACCACGAGCATGCACGACGAGAGAAAGAATGTTTGTAAATGCTGTGTGTAAGGTGTGTTGTTGTTCGTGTTGTGGGTGTGTCTCGGGTTGTTGGTCGTGATGTATCAAAGTGTGTGTGATGACGTCGTGCAGTCGCGTGCGTGCCGACGTGCAGCGTGCGTCCAGTCAGAAGTGTGTATGTGTCGTAGCACGATGAGGTAGTTAAAACAACGTGGGTGTGTGTGAGTAATCTCAGGAAGAGAATAAATGTGGGAACCTTCTGAAATACACACAACACAACAGGTCACACACACGACACAACAGCAGAGACACACACAAACAGTTTCACACACACACAAACACACACACGACGTCCACTCACACACCACACCACCACTACTCCGCATGCACATGCCGCATCACACACACTTACACACATTTACACACTTCTCTCTCTCTCTCTCTCTCTCTCTACGATTTCTGCTCATCAAGTTAAAAGACACACACCCACACACCACACACACAACACCCACACACAATTAGTATTAACACTACCAAGTAATATTAAACAAAACTTGCTTCAGTAACTGAGAAGAGAAGAGAGAAACGATAGCGAGAGAGAGAGAGGAGAGAGAGAGAGAGAGAGAGAGAGAGGAGGAGAGAGAGAGAGAGAGAGAGAGGATTGCAGATCAAGAGGAAACGGTAACCTAGTGACGCCTTCTCTCTCTCTCTCCTCTCTCTCTCTCTTCTCTCTCTCTCTCTCTCTCTCTCTCCTCTCTCTCTCTCTCATATAGGCAAGGGTTAGAGGAAGGTGTCAAGAGAGAGCAAAGGCAGGAACCGTACAGAGAGGAGGAGGAGGAGAGGAGGCAGGGCGAGTGAGGGAAGAGGAGGTAGGGGAAAGCGTTCAGATTGTGAAGGGAAGTCAATAGTCGACATAGGAAGAAAAAACTCTATCATTATTATTTGCTAACCCCTTCACGCCCAGATCTTTCCTTGGCTATAAAAAAAATCGTCTGTTGTTAGCCATAGCAGTAGTAGTAGTAGTAGTAGTAGTAGTAGTAGTAGTAGTAGTGGTAGTGGTGGTGGTGGTGGTGGTGGTGGTGGTGGTGGTGGTGGTGGTAGTAGTAGTAGTAGTAGTAGTAGTAGTAGTAGTAGTAGTAGTAGTAGTAGTAGTAGTAGTAGTAGTAGTAGTAGTAGTAGTGTGGTGGTAGTGGTGGTGGTAGTGGTGGTGGTAGTAGTAGTAGTAGTAGTAGTAGTAGTAGTAGTAGTAGTAGTAGTAGTAGTAGTAGTAGTAGTAGTAGTAGTAGTAGTAGTAGTAGTAGTAGTAGTAGTAGTAGTTCGCCAGTTCCTTGTGGTGTAAACAAAAACAAAAACAAAAAAAATAGTAGTAGTAGTAGTAGTAGTAGTAGTAGTAGTAGTAGTATAGCAGTAGTAGTTATGAAAAGTGACTGAATATACCACAGTAGTTAGTGGACAAGGATACTAAACAGGTCATGGCTATAAAACATTGCTTATAGTCACTACAAATCGTCTAATGGTACCCAAATTACCATGGTAATTACGTTCTGGGCCTCAAGGGGTTAATGGTCTTGTTAAATTTGTGATTAATAAACATTAGTCTTTTATCTATTGCTCTAGCTATCTATCTATCTATGTCTATCTATCAGGGAGTCATTGTCATCTATCCTATGTCCTATCATCATCATCATTTTTCATCATTATTATTCATCTTAAATCCTAGCATTACCATTATTCATTCATTTTCATTCTCGTTACTATTATTATTATTATTATTATTATTATTATCATTATTATTATTATTATTATTATTATTATTATTATCATTATTATTATTATTATTATTATTATTATCATTATTATTATTATTACTAGCCGCAAAGCCGCCCTCCGGGCGAACTTTTTGGCTAGCTCCTGCGGAGGGCTATTGGTGGGCCTTCCTGTGTTTGGTGGGCCTTCGGCCCACCAAACACAGACTCTCCAGATAGCCCCTTCTAACTTTCCTGAAATCATGGATGTAGAAATGTATATATTAACGCCTTACCATCACCCCCCACTCATTCACTCACCCATTACCCATCACCCCCCACCCATTCACTCACCCATTACCCATCACCACACACCCATTCACTCACCCATTACCCATCACCCCCCACCTATTCCCACTCACACCATCACCCCACACCCCCAACCCATCTATCCCCCACCCATTCACTCACCCATCACCCCACACCCATTACCCATCACCCCACCCATTCACTCACCATTACCATCACCCTCCATCAAGGTTTCCTCAATTCTCGCAACCCACTTTTTTTTCTGAGAGAGAAGAGAGAGAGAGGAGAGAGAGAGAAGAGGAGGAGGAGAGAGAGAGGAGAGAGAGAGAGGGAGGAGAGAGGAGAGAGAGAGAGGAGAGAAGGAGAAGGGAGAGAGAGAGAGGACCATTAACCTTCACAATTATCTCGAACTAATAATTATCACTCATTCTAGCAAAACCTAATATCCATGTGTGTGTGTATATTTATTTGTGTGTGTGTGTGTGTGTGTATGCCATGTGTGTGTGTGTAGAGGGGGCGTGGTGGGCGTGGTGGTGGTGGTGTACGATAACGTGGGCGTGGTCAGCGGCAGCGTCAGACACCCTTGCCTGACTTCTTGATCTAGTTGAGGTCTGGGCGGCAGCAAGGAGGGAGTTATAGGAAGTGGGTTGGGAGGAGTGAGAGAGAGAGCGAGTGGGTAGTGAAGAGTGCCACATAGAGAGAGAGAGAGAGAGAGAGAGAGAGAGAGAGAGAGAGAGAGAGAGAGAGAGAGAGAGAGAGAGAGAGAGAGAGAGAGAGAGAGAGAGAGAGAGAGAGAGAGAGAGAGAAAGAAAGAGAAAATATATAAAGACAAAAATAAAGACAGAAAAATAAACAGAGAGAGAAAAAAGAAAGAAAGAAAGAAAGAAAGAAAGAAAGAAGAGAGAGAGAGAGAGAGAGGGAGTGAGCGAAGAGGACTGCCACATAGAGACAGAAAGAAAGAAAGAGAGAGAGAGACAAATATAGCAAGACAGAAAAATAAAGACAGAAAAAGAAAGAGAGAGAGAAAGAAAGAGAGATAATGCTGATGATGACTGGTAAAGCGCTCCTATTGAAAACGTGACAGAGAAAAAAATAGAAATCCTCTTACTCAGATTGAAAATTGTGTTAATGAAGCCAATTTAGATTTTCTCTCAAGCCAATTTAGATTTTCTCTCAAGCCAATTTTGACTTTTCTCAAGCCAATTTTGATTTTCTCTCAAGCCAATTTTGATTTTCTCTCAAGCCAATTTTGATTTTCTCTCAAGCCAATTTTGATTTTTTCTCAAGCCAATTTTGATTTTTTCTCAAGCCAATTTTGATTTTCTCAAAAAAAGGTCATTTATAGAAAGAAAAAAAAACGAAAAAAGGTCAATGCTATAAAAGACAACAAAGGAAAAGGTCCCTGCTATCAAGG
>JACEEZ010022307.1:130000-160000 GCA_016584305.1 Chionoecetes opilio
ATCTATAATTGTATCCCCGGCATTTCCAATTATCTAGCGAAAATTTTTTTCGGATTTCTGGCTGCTCAAAAATATTCCAAAATTGTCGACGATCAATGTTTTTGTTATTTTGCCGCAAAACTACGAGTTGTAAAAATCTTATGGAAGTAACAAAGGTTCGTCTTGAGGTGTTCTACACGAGGCAGTAATCGGTTGCTCAAAACACCTCATGGTTGTCGAGAAAATTGATATTTTGTATAAATGTACGAATATGCTATTTTCTCGGTTATTTACCAATCAATATTTGTTTGCTTTACGCCAAATGATAGCCCTTGACCTGCTTCATATTTACATACATACCTCTTGCACGTATCTGCCATAGTTTTTTAGTTATTGAAAAACAACGTGATTTAAAAAAAAAATCAAGGCATACCCCTTGCAAAATTTGCTATTTTTTTTGAAAAATAGATTTGCCTGAAAATTAGTTCCTAGCAGTTATCGGGCATGCTGAACACGAATCTGGAATCAATTTTCAGCTACAATGATTAGAAATCCCTATTTCAGCCAATTCACAATGACATGATACTTCCAGATATTCCTTAAAAATCACAAATTAGACAAAACTTACTACAAGACATAAAAATATGACAGGCATTGCTAGATTAATCATTACTTCAATACAACGATCAGTATTAGTATTTTCAGTATTAGTATTAGTATTATTAATCCCTATTTGAGCCACCCATGCGATTGTCAAAGTACAGTAAAACCCTTATAACTCGGAATTTGATATAACTCGGCATGGCAAAGACAAATCAATCCATCATTGGGGGCATACGCCGGGGGGCGCGTCGCCTCGCCCACCCTACGACGCCACTCCCGGGGGTCACCACGCGCGAGTTCCCATGCAGGCTCCTTTCCCATACCAAGCAGCTCTCGACAAGAAGCATCAACTTGCCCCAGCCACGAGCCTTGTGGGCGCCCCCTTGGCCTCCTCCACGCCGGATTGTCTCTTACAGATACAACCCGATGGGAAGGATCGGTTTCAGGGTAGCGTGCCACATGCCCATATAGCCCAAGTTGCCGCTGACGGACTATGCAGGTAATAGGCCTCGATTCAGTCTCACGGTGCAATCGCTGATTTGACACGTAATCATTCCAGCGATACCCCGTGATTCTGCGAAGACCCTTATTACCAAAGGCATTGATTCGTCTCTTCAAGTCACTATTTAGTGTCCATGTCTCACAACCATAGAGTAAGACAGGGATCACAAGCAACTTGAAGATCCGGATCTTTGTCCTCCTGCACAGGTACCGACAATGCCAAATACTCCCGCTGAGCGAGTCCATAACACCGTGGGCTATGCCAATCCGTCGTAAGGCTTCTTGACGTGATCCGCCGTCATTATGGACTGCGCTACCAAGGTATGTAAAACTTTCCAAGATCTCAATGTCCTCGCCACACGCATGAACAGACTGTACTGCTTCATCTAGTAAGTCTCCAAACACCTGGACCTTGGTCTTGAGCCAGGAGACCTCAAGTCCCAAAGGCTTTGCCTCCTCGTGCAGCGCCTCGAGAGCCATCACCAAGACCTCCAGCGACTCAGCAAAGATTACTGCATCATCGGCAAAAACAAGATCAGTGATCTTGGTGTTGCCGACGGATGCTCCACAATCACTTTGATCTACAACCTTGTCCAATACCAAGTCCATACAAGCGTTGAAAAGTGATGGGGCAAGGACGCACCCTTGCCTCACTCCTGTATTCACAGGGAAGAAGCTGGATACACCTGCCCCACACTTCACAACACTCTCAGTCCCAGAATACAGACCAGTTATCAAACCAATAGTCCTTGCAGGAATCCCTCGAAGGCGCAGAAGGTCCCAAAGTGACTCACGATGCACTGAGTCAAATGCCTTCTTGAGATCAACATAGGCTGCAAGCATCCCCTGTCGAAACTCACGTCGGCGTTCCACCAAGACAAAGGTTTATTATTATTTATTTTTTTAATCTATGCCTATAGCGCATGTAGGCAGTGAGCTCCAGGGCTCGGATGGTAGGCCCTGGAGGCTCACTCAAGGGCTGTGATGGTTGGCCCTCGCCCGTGGTGGAGCAGGCAGGATTGTTATAGTGACGCCTGTGATTAGAGGCTCATGCCGCCCCCCTGTGTCCTCCCATACACTCACAGTCGAAGGTAGAGTTAATGGACAGGGCATGTGGGTGTTCTTAGGCCACTCCACGGTGCAGAAAGATTTCAAGTGGATTTATTGGTCTCACTCGGGATCGAACTCGGGTCTTCGAGAACGCCACTCGGTGACGCTAACCACTCTGCTACCGCCTCCCCTAAACTGTATCTCTTGGTTTTCACTCGGCATATCCTCAGTCGCATAAAGTCGTGTTTTTGTCCTTTTGACCCTTTCCTGCAGGCTCAGGCTCTTCAATTTCATTCCTTCCTGCGGGAGACACCCTTGCGTGATGGAGCTGACATCTTGAAATACAGTACTGTATGATGTAATCTCAAATTACGTAAAATAGGTGGCAAAGTAAAGCAAAAGTCGGGAACCAGCGTGTAGGCTGTCAGCTGCTGAGCCGTGTTTATGTCGTCCAAGCACCATCTTTGATACGAATTCCGTTTTTTGTCGAAATTGAAAAAGGATTGGTTTCTGCTTCAAAAACACAACAAGCTTGGTAGGAGCCGAAATAATAATCAATGCAAAACATTGCAAACAATATCACAGAGTAGTATAACACACATTTCAGCAAGTGTTATTGGATTGGGATTCGTAATCCAAGACGGTGCTTGGACGACAAAAACACGACTCAGCCTACGCGCCGGTTCCCGACCTTTGCTTTACTTTGCCACCTATTTTACGTGTTTTGGGATTACATCATACAGTACTGTATATCAACATGTCAGCTCCATCACGCAAGGGTGTCTCCAGCAGGAAGGGAATGAAATTGAAGAGCCTGAGCTGCAGGAAAAGGTGAAAGTGCTGGCAAGGATGGATGCAGGTGCGTCCATGCGTGCTATTTGTGCTGAGCTTGATATCAAATCCAGCACCTGCTACCCGTCCACTAGTAAGTGTAGTTTTTATGTTCTTACAGTAGTACTGTATTTACATTTTTTTTTTTTTTTTTTTTTTTTAAACCCATATCAGAGGTGGACATTGCATAACTCGGCACATTGAATAACTCGGCAAGGGCCAGAGTCCTTATCGTGCCCAGTTATAAGGCTTTTACTGTACTACTTATAAAAACCTAGGAATACTATAGCAATCCTGTGGGACTTCTAATGCCCTCCCATGACTCCTGTAGGATGCGTGAAGGAGCGAAGAGGCCCGTGAAGGACTCTGAAGGATTGTATCTCTCTCTCTCTCTCTCTCTCTCTCTCTCTCTCTCTCTCTCTCTCTCTCTCTCTCTCATATTCCTTATATGGCGCCTGGCGACATTAGTGCAGTGGCGACTATAGTGTTTTTACGGTATACACAACATATCAAATTATACTCAGGTAAATTAATTGTATTTGGCCATAAACCCGCCCCACTATCTGGCAATCCTGATGTTACAGTGAACTAGTGTTTCCACTGCCAAGGAAATGTCCTGCTTTCAAGGATATTTAGGCCTGAGAAGGAAATTTCTAAGGAAACACAAAATCTAAGGAAATCCTAAAGAAATTCATTTTTTTCGGACATGTTAAAATTTGTGTGTATTTAAAATGTATTTACAAATGTATTTAAATACAATTGATGTATTTAGTATTTAAATACATTCATAAAATGTATTTAGTGTTTAGTATTTAAATACATTCAATGTATTTAGTGCCCAGCTCTGAATATCGTCAATACGTAATAATATATCGTTAATATGAGCCTTTGAACACCATCTAGTTCTACCGTCATTACGTGGCGCTTAGAACCCAATTATGAAGAAACACTCAGAAATTGGCCAAATTTAACCCCTTGAGACCCAGAACGTAATTTCCATTGTAATTTGGGTACCATTAGACGATTTTTAGTGACTATAAGCAATATTTTATAGCCATGACCTGTTTAGTATCCTTGTCCACTAACTAATTTGGTATATTCAATTACTGTTCGTTATTTTATGGCTCGACAACATACATTTTTTTATAGCCAAGGAAAGATCTGGGCGTGAAGGTGATAAGTCCATTCCTACACAAGCTAATGAAAACCATGTAACACTGTATCTTATGTCAATTATTATACATGTTGCTAATAAATATAATCTTAGCCTTAGAAAATTACTCTTATTTGTATGTTATTTAGTGTATTTCTATGTAACTCAAATTTCAAAGTCACTTAATGTATTTCTATTCAAAGCTATGTATGCCTATGTGACATAACTTTCACATGGTTGAGTTTGCCTTACACACACCCACACTCCTACCATCCTGTGTTATGCCCACTTTAAATCTGTCATTAATCAATCTGTTATTAACCCCTTGAGACCCAGAACGTAATTTCCATTGTAATTTGGGTACCATTAGACGATTTTTGGTGACTATAAGCAATATATTACAGCTATGACCAGCTTAGTATCCTTGTCCACTAACTAATTGGGTGTATTTAGTTACTTTTCGTTATTTTATGGATAACTAGACGTTTTTTTATAACAAAGGAAAGATCTGGGCGTGAAGGGGTTAACTGTTGATCTCTCTCTCTCTCTCTCTCTCTCTCTCTCTCTCTCTCTCTCTCTCTCTCTCTCATTCACTCACTCACTCACTCTCTCTCTCTCTCTCTCTCTCTCTCAATCTGTCTCACTCACTCTCTCTCAATCTGTCTCACTCACTCTCTCTCAATCTGTCTCTCTCAATCTGTCTCACTCACTCTCTCACTGTCTCATTCACTCACTCACTCACACTCACTCTCTCTCACTCTCTCTCAATCTGTCTCTCTCACTCTCTCTCAATCTGTCTCACTCACTCTCTCTCAATCTGTCTCTCTCAATCTGTCTCACTCACTCTCTCTCAATCTGTCTCACTCCCTCTCTCTCAATCTGTCTCACTCACTCTCTCTCAATCTGTCTCTCTCAATCTGTCTCACTCACTCTCTCTCAATTTGTCTCTCTCAATCTGTCTCACTCACTCTCTCACTGTCTCATTCACTCACTCACTCACTCTCACTCACTCTCTCTCAATCTGTCTCACTCACTCTCTCTCACTCACTCTCACTCTCTCTCTGTTTCATTCTCACTGTCTCACATTATCACATTAAGCCAGATTGATGCCAGCCTGTGTTATGCCCCTTTAACTCTGTGGTTAACCCTACGCCATGCCCTGCAGCATGTGGCATCCGCTGCTACGAGTGTGTGCACAACAACCAGCGGGTGAAGCGACACAACAGATTCGTGTACCCGTGTTCGGAGTTTGACGAGTCGCAGCGCTACATCATGGACTGCAAGGACTCCAAAATGTGCATCTACCAGAGGATAACGCTGCCCCTCTCCTCAGGTGTGTGTGCGTGCGCGTGTGTGTGTGTTTGTTTATCTAAAGTTTATTTTTTTAAATGAGGCAAAAAATCCTGCCCCCTTGCTGCTTACTGACTGATATTTGATGCCAGAGGATAACGCTGCCCCTCTCCTCAGGTGTGCGTGCGTGTGTGTTTGTTTACCTATACAGTAGAACCTCTCCTATTCGGACTAATTGGGCCAAGGAGTGGTCCGAGTAATGCAAGGATCCGAATAATGGGGGGATTATATATGGGGCTCAACACCCTCAACACTAATAAAAGCACTATCCTCACACTGCCCTCAACACTAATAAAAGCACCATCCTCACACTGCCCTCAACACTAGTAAAAGCACCATCCTCACACTGCCCTCAACACTAGTAAAAGCACCATCCTCACACTGCCCTCAACACTAGTAAAGGCACCATCCTCACACTGCCCTCAACACTAATAAAAGCACCATCCTCACACTGCCCTCAACACTAGTAAAGGCACCATCCTCACACTGCCCTCAACACTAATAAAAGCACCATCCTCACACTGCCCTCAACACTAGTAAAGGCACCATCCTCACACTGCCCTCAACACTAGTAAAAGCACCATCCTCACACTGCCCTCAACACTAGTAAAGGCACCATCCTCACACTGCCCTCAACACTAGTAAAAGCACCATCCTCACACTGCCCTCAACACTAGTAAAAGCACCATCCTCACACTGCCCTCAACACTAGTAAAAGCACCATCCTCACACTGCCCTCAACACTAGTAAAACCACCATCCTCACACTGCCCTCAACACTAGTAAAAGCACCATCCTCACACTGCCCTCAACACTAGTAAAAGCACCATCCTCACACTGCCCTCAACACTAGTAAAAGCACCATCCTCACACTGCCCTCAACACTAGTAAAGGCACCATCCTCACACTGCCCTCAACACTAGTAAAAGCACCATCCTCACACTGCCCTCAACACTAGTAAAAGCACCATCCTCACACTGCCCTCAACACTAGTAAAAGCACCATCCTCACACTGCCCTCAACACTAATAAAAGCACCATCCTCACACTGCCCTCAACACTAGTAAAAGCACCATCCTCACACTGCCCTCAACACTAGTAAAAGCACCATCCTCACACTGCCCTCAACACTAGTAAAAGCACCATCCTCACACTGCCCTCAACACTAATAAAAGCACCATCCTCACACTGCCCTCATCACTAGTAAAAGCACCATCCTCACACTGCCCTTAACACTAGTAAAAGCACCATCCTCACACTGCCCTCAACACTAGTAAAAGCACCATCCTCACACTGCCCTCAACACTAGTAAAAGCACCATCCTCACACTGCCCTCAACACTAATAAAAGCACCATCCTCACACTGCCCTCAACACTAGTAAAAGCACCATCCTCACACTGCCCTCAACACTAGTAAAAGCACCATCCTCACACTGCCCTCAACACTAATAAAAGCACCATCCTCACACTGCCCTCAACACTAGTAAAAGCACCATCCTCACACTGCCCTCAACACTAGTAAAAGCACCATCCTCACACTGCCCTCAACACTAATAAAAGCACCATCCTCACACTGCCCTCAACACTAGTAAAAGCACCATCCTCACACTGCCCTCAACACTAGTAAAAGCACCATCCTCACACTGCCTCAACACTAATAAAAGCACCATCCTCACACTGCCCTCAACACTAGTAAAAGCACCATCCTCACACTGCCCTCAACACTAGTAAAAGCACCATACTCACACTGCCCTCAACACTAGTAAAGGCACCATCCTCACACTGCCCTCAACACTAGTAAAAGCACCATCCTCACACTGCCCTCAACACTAGTAAAGGCACCATCCTCACACTGCCCTCAACACTAATAAAGGCACCATCCTCACACTGCCCTCAACACTAGTAAAAGCACCATCCTCACACTGCCCTCAACACTAATAAAGGCACCATCCTCACACTGCCCTCAACACTAATAAAAGCACCATCCTCACACTGCCCTCAACACTAATAAAAGCACCATCCTCACACTGCCCTCAACACTAATAAAAGCACCATCCTCACACTGCCCTCAACACTAATAAAAGCACCATCCTCACACTGCCCTCAACACTAATAAAAGCACCATCCTCACACTGCCCTCAACACTAGTAAAAGCACCATCCTCACACTGCCCTCAACACTAGTAAAAGCACCATCCTCACACTGCCCTCAACACTAGTAAAAGCACCATCCTCACACTGCCCTCAACACTAATAAAAGCACCATCCTCACACTGCCCTCAACACTAGTAAAAGCACCATCCTCACACTGCCCTCAACACTAGTAAAAGCACCATCCTCACACTGCCCTCAACACTAATAAAAGCACCATCCTCACACTGCCCTCAACACTAGTAAAAGCACCATCCTCACACTGCCCTCAACACTAGTAAAAGCACCATCCTCACACTGCCCTCAACACTAATAAAAGCACCATCCTCACACTGCCCTCAACACTAGTAAAAGCACCATCCTCACACTGCCCTCAACACTAGTAAAAGCACCATACTCACACTGCCCTCAACACTAGTAAAGGCACCATCCTCACACTGCCCTCAACACTAGTAAAAGCACCATCCTCACACTGCCCTCAACACTAGTAAAGGCACCATCCTCACACTGCCCTCAACACTAATAAAGGCACCATCCTCACACTGCCCTCAACACTAGTAAAAGCACCATCCTCACACTGCCCTCAACACTAATAAAGGCACCATCCTCACACTGCCCTCAACACTAATAAAAGCACCATCCTCACACTGCCCTCAACACTAATAAAAGCACCATCCTCACACTGCCCTCAACACTAATAAAAGCACCATCCTCACACTGCCCTCAACACTAATAAAAGCACCATCCTCACACTGCCCTCAACACTAATAAAAGCACCATCCTCACACTGCCCTCAACACTAGTAAAAGCACCATCCTCACACTGCCCTCAACACTAGTAAAAGCACCATCCTCACACTGCCCTCAACACTAGTAAAAGCACCATCCTCACACTGCCCTCAACACTAATAAAAGCACCATCCTCACACTGCCCTCAACACTAGTAAAAGCACCATCCTCACACTGCCCTCAACACTAGTAAAAGCACCATCCTCACACTGCCCTCAACACTAATAAAAGCACCATCCTCACACTGCCCTCAACACTAGTAAAAGCACCATCCTCACACTGCCCTCAACACTAGTAAAAGCACCATCCTCACACTGCCCTCAACACTAATAAAAGCACCATCCTCACACTGCCCTCAACACTAGTAAAAGCACCATCCTCACACTGCCCTCAACACTAGTAAAAGCACCATACTCACACTGCCCTCAACACTAGTAAAGGCACCATCCTCACACTGCCCTCAACACTAGTAAAAGCACCATCCTCACACTGCCCTCAACACTAGTAAAGGCACCATCCTCACACTGCCCTCAACACTAATAAAGGCACCATCCTCACACTGCCCTCAACACTAGTAAAAGCACCATCCTCACACTGCCCTCAACACTAATAAAGGCACCATCCTCACACTGCCCTCAACACTAATAAAAGCACCATCCTCACACTGCCCTCAACACTAATAAAAGCACCATCCTCACACTGCCCTCAACACTAATAAAAGCACCATCCTCACACTGCCCTCAACACTAATAAAAGCACCATCCTCACACTGCCCTCAACACTAATAAAAGCACCATCCTCACACTGCCCTCAACACTAATAAAAGCACCATCCTCATGCCCTACATAGAGACAACATCAGAGACAACAAGCAATAAGCTGAGCCACACACTAGTCAACAAAGACAATAACATAATAAAAGAATTGGAGACTAGGAGAGGAATGAAAGACATGAGAAGAAAGTTACTGGTCAGGACGTTACTACCCTCACCCTGGCCTCCTTCTGCCCCTCACACAACAAGACAGTTAATGGTCAGGACGTTACTACCCTCACCCTGGCCACCTTCTGCCCCTCACACAACAAGACAGTTACTGGTCAGGCCGTTACTACCCTCACCCTTGCCTCCCTCTCCCCCACCACAGGCCCGATTCACGTCACCACCATGGACGGGTGCACCCCTAACGTCAGCACCCAGGCACGCTACGCCGAGGCCAGTCTAGTCAAGCCGGGCTGCATCCAACAACACAGTGCCTACACCCCGCCCTCCTCCGAGTACTGTTACTGCGACCACGACCTGTGTAATGGCGCCTTCAGGATCCCCGCGCCCTTAGCTACATTGGTCCTTCCTCTACTGGTGGCTCTAGGTCTTCACTGGACACTATGGGACACTTGATGCTAGCTCCTGGTGGCTCTACGTCTTCACTGGACACTATGGGACACTTGATGCTAGCTCCTGGTGGCTCTACGTCTTCACTGGATACTATGGGACACTTGATGTTAGCTCCTGGTGGCTCTACGTCTTCACTGGATACTATGGGACACTTGATGCTAGCTCCTGGTGGCTCTACGTCTTCACTGGATACTATGGGACACTTGATGCTAGCTCCTGGTGGCTCTACGTCTTCACTGGATACTATGGGACACTTGATGCTAGCTCCTGGTGGCTCTAGGTCTTCACTGGACACTATGGGACACTTGATGCTAGCTCCTGGTGGCTCTAGGTCTTCACTGGACACTATGGGACACTTGATGCTAGCTCCTGGTGGCTCTAGGTCTTCACTGGACACTATGGGACACTTGATGCTAGTACACACCTCTATGATCCTACTGCAGAGGGACTTCTTAATGCTGAAGTTCAAATATTTATATACTGACTGTGATATTACCTACTGAATTCTTGTTGTACTGTTTCTATTTGTACTGTGCTATACAATAAACAGTATGCAAAGTATCCACCCTGTGTTAGACTCTTGTGGTGTATTCATCACAAGAACATAAGGAAGCTACAAGAGGCCGTGAGACCTACACGTGGTAGTTCCTGTGACTTAACACTACCTACATCCACCTTTCATCCCCATCCATAACACTGTCTAGCCTCCTTTTAAAACTCCCTAATGACTCCCCACTAACTACCTGTCTACTGAGTCCATTCCAATCATTTACCACCCAGGCATTTACCAGGTAGTTAGTCGTAGTAGTAGTAGTAGTAGTAGTAGTAGTAGTAGTGGTAGTAGTAGTAGTAGTAGTAGTAGTAGTAGTAGTAGTAGTATAGTGATAGTTAGTAGTAGTAGTAGTAGTAGTAGTAGTAGTAGTAGTAGTAGTAGTAGTAGTAGTAGTAGTAGTAGTAGTAGTAGTGGTAGTAGTAGTAGTAGTAGTGGTAGTAGTGGTAGTAGTGGTAGTAGTAGTAGTAGTAGTAGTAGTAGTAGTAGTAGTAGTAGTAGTAGTAGTAGTAGTATAGTAGTAGTAGTAGTGGTAGTTAGTAGTAGTAGGTAGTAGTAGTAGTAGTAGTAGTAGTAGTAGTAGTAGTAGTGGTAGTTAGTAGAATTGGTAGTTAGTCGTAGTAGTAGTAATCATAATAGCGGCCACAGAGATGCATCTATTACCAGACAGATATAAGACAGAAAAACTACCCGCCTGGAACTTTCATATTAAAACAACTGAACTTCAAATCATACAGTAAAACCTCTCATATTCGGACTAATTGGGCCAAGGAGTGGTCCGAGTAATGCAAGGATCCGAATAATGGGGGGGATATGTATAAAGAAAAAAAAAAAAAAAAAAAAATCTAGGTTTATATATATACTAGCTAGGAAATTTCGACCCCTAAAAAAAAAAAAAAAAAAAAAAAAAAAAAAAAAAAAAAAAAAAAATTCTAGGTGTATAGCTAGGAATTTTCGACCCCTAAAAAGAAAAAAAAAGAGAAAAAAAAGGAGGAGGTCCGAATAATGTCAAAGTCCGATTAATGAGGGTCCGAATACGAGGTTATACTGTACATACATAAATCTCCCTCTCTCCCCCTACCTGGGCGTCATACTGGATGAGGTAGAGGAAAACCACGTCCTCACGCTGCAGCCTGATGGCAGCGTGCAGGGGGTGGCTAGTCTTGGCCTGGAACATTGTGTACAGGAGCGGCGCCGTCATGTGAGAGAAGTCCTCCGGGGTGAAGTCATTCTGCCGGGGGAGGAGAGGAGACAGGTGGCTCTTATTGGTGAACGACGAGCTCTTATTGGTGAACTACGAGCTTTATTGGTGAACTACGAGCTCTTATTGGTGAACTACGAGCTCTTATTGGTGAACAACGAGCTCTTATTGGTGAACTACGAGCTCTTATTGGTGAACTACGAGCTCTTATTGGTGAACTACGAGCTCTTATTGGTGAACTACGAGCTCTTATTGGTGAACTACGAGCTCTTATTGGTGAACTGCGAGCTCTTATTGGTGAACTACAGCTCTTATTGGTGAACTACGAGCTCTTATTGAACTACGAGCTCTTATTGGTGAACTACGAGCTCTTATTGGTGAACTACGAGCTCTTATTGGTGAACTGCGAGCTCTTATTGGTGAACTGCGAGCTCTTATTGGTGAACTGCGAGCTCTTATTGGTGAACTACGAGCTCTTATTGGTGAACTACGAGCTCTTATTGGTGAACTACGAGGTCTTATTGGTGAAGTATAGCTCTTATTGGTGAACTACGAGGTCTTATTGGTGAACTACGAGCTCTTATTGGTGAACTACGAGCTCTTATTGGTGAACTACGAGCTCTTATTGGTGAACTACGAGCTCTTATTGGTGAACTACGAGCTCTTATTGGTGAACTACGAGCTTTATTGGTGAACTACGAGCTCTTATTGGTGAACTTCGAGCTCTTATTGGTGAACTACGAGCTCTTATTGGTGAACTACGAGCTCTTATTGGTGAACTATAGCTCTTATTGGTGAACTATAGCTTATTGGTGAACTACGAGCTCTTATTGGTGAACTACGAGCTCTTATTGGTGAACTACGAGCTCTTATTGGTGAACTACGAGGTCTTATTGGTGAACTGCGAGCTCTTATTGGTGAACTACGAGCTCTTATTGGTGAACTGCGAGCTCTTATTGGTGAACTGCGAGCTCTTATTGGTGAACTGCGAGCTCTTATTGGTGAAGTACGAGCTCTTATTGGTGAACTACGAGCTCTTATTGGTGAACTACGAGCTCTTATTGGTGAACTACGAGCTCTTATTGGTGAAGTATAGCTCTTATTGGTGAACTACGAGCTCTTATTGGTGAACTACGAGCTCTTATTGGTGAACTACGAGCTCTTATTGGTGAACTACGAGCTCTTATTGGTGAACTACGAGCTCTTATTGGTGAACTACGAGCTCTTATTGGTGAAGTATAGCTCTTATTGGTGAAGTATAGCTCTTATTGGTGAACTACGAGCTTTATTGGTGAACTACGAGCTCTTATTGGTGAACTACGAGCTCTTATTGGTGAACTACGAGCTCTTATTGGTGAACTACGAGCTCTTATTGGTGAACTACGAGCTCTTATTGGTGAACTACGAGCTCTTATTGGTGAACTACGAGCTCTTATTGGTGAAACTACGAGCTCTTATTGGTGAACTACGAGCTCTTATTGGTGAAACTAGGACGACTCTTATTGGTGAACTACGAGCTCTTATTGGTGAACTACGAGCTCTTATTGGTGAACTACGAGCTCTTATTGGTGAACTACGAGCTCTTATTGGTGAACTACGAGCTCTTATTGGTGAACTACGAGGTTAAGGAGTTAGCTAAGATAAGAGTGCCTAGCCTTAACCCCTTCACGCCCAGATCTTTCCTTTGCTATAAAAAATTGTCTGTTGTTAGCCATAAAATTACGAAAAGTGACTGAATATACCAAATTAGACAGTGGACAAGGATACTAAGCAGGTCATATCTATAAAATATTGCTTATAGTCACTACAAATCGTCTAAAGGTACCCAAATTACAATGGAAATTACGTTCTGTGTCTCAAGGGGTTACATTTTGTGAATGACGAGGTTAAGGAATTAGTTAAGATGCGACAGTGCCTGGTCTTAAGTCTACAGGGTTATTAGTTAGATGAGACAGTGCCTGGCCTTAAGAATGGTGAATAATGAGATCCAAGCCTTATTCATGGATGAGATGTAGGTACTTTTGTATGCATGAATGAGGAAGTGGCGTAATTAGCTACGAAAGAGGCAGTGTATGTTGTTGCAGTGCATAAGGCTTACAGTGAGTGATGGGGGAAGGCTTACAGTGAGTGATGTGGGAAGGCTTACAGTGAGTGATGGGGGAAGGCTTACAGTGAGTGTGGGGGAAGGCTTACAGTGAGTGATGGGGAAGGCTTACAGTGAGTGATGGGGGAAGGCTTACAGTGAGTGATGGGGAAGGCTTACAGTGAGTGATGGGGAAGGCTTACAGTGAGTGATGGGGGAAGGCTTACAGTGAGTGATGGGGAAGGCTTACAGTGAGTGATGGGGAAAGGCTTACAGTGAGTGGGTGGGAAGGCTTACAGTGAGTGATGGGGGAAGGCTTACAGTGAGTGATGGGGAAGGCTTACAGTGAGTGATGGGGAAGGCTTACAGTGAGTGGTGGGGGAAGGCTTACAGTGAGTGGTGTGGGAAGGCTTACAGTGAGTGATGGGGGAAGGCTTACAGTGAGTGGTGTGGGAAGGCTTACAGTGAGTGATGTGGGAAGGCTTACAGTGAGTGATGGGGGAAGGCTTACAGGAGTGGTGGGGGAAGGCTTACAGTGAGTGGTGGGGGAAGGCTTACAGTGAGTGATGGGGGAAGGCTTACAGTGAGTGATGGGGGAAGGCTTACAGTGAGTGATGGGGGAAGGCTTACAGTGAGTATGGGGGAAGGCTTACAGTGAGTGGTGGGGAAGGCTTACAGTGAGTGATGGGGAAGGCTTACAGTGAGTGATGGGGAAGGCTTACAGTGAGTGATGGGGGAAGGCTTACAGTGAGTGATGGGGGAAGGCTTACAGTGAGTGATGGGGAAGGCTTACAGTGAGTGATGGGGGAAGGCTTACAGTGAGTGATGGGGGAAGGCTTACAGTGAGTGGTGTGGGAAGGCTTACAGTGAGTGGTGTGGGAAGGCTTACAGTGAGTGATGGGGGAAGGCTTACAGTGAGTGATGGGGGAAGGCTTACAGTGAGTGATGGGGGAAGGCTTACAGTGAGTGGTGGGGGAAGGCTTACAGTGAGTGTGGGGGAAGGCTTACAGTGAGTGATGGGGGAAGGCTTACAGTGAGTGGTGGGGGAAGGCTTACAGTGAGTGATGGGGGAAGGCTTACAGTGAGTGATGGGGAAGGCTTACAGTGAGTGATGGGGGAAGGCTTACAGTGAGTGGTGTGGGAAGGCTTACAGTGAGTGATGGGGGAAGGCTTACAGTGAGTGATGGGGAAGGCTTACAGTGAGTGGGTGGGGGAAGGCTTACAGTGAGTGGTTGGGGAAGGCTTACAGTGAGTGATGGGGGAAGGCTTACAGTGAGTGATGGGGGAAGGCTTACAGTGAGTGATGGGGAAGGCTTACAGTGAGTGGGGGAAGGCTTACAGTGAGTGATGGGGGAAGGCTTACAGTGAGTGATGGGGGAAGGCTTACAGTGAGTGGTGGGGGAAGGCTTACAGTGAGTGATGGGGGAAGGCTTACAGTGAGTGATGGGGGAAGGCTTACAGTGAGTGATGGGGGAAGGCTTACAGTGAGTGATGGGGAAGGCTTACAGTGAGTGATGGGGAAGGCTTACAGTGAGTGAGGGGAAGGCTTACAGTGAGTGATGGGGGAAGGCTTACAGTGAGTGGGTGGGAAGGCTTACAGTGAGTGGTGGGGGAAGGCTTACAGTGAGTGGGTGGGGGAAGGCTTACAGTGAGTGATGGGGGAAGGCTTACAGTGAGTGATGGGGGAAGGCTTACAGTGAGTGATGGGGAAGGCTTACAGTGAGTGTGGGGAAGGCTTACAGTGAGTGATGGGGAAGGCTTACAGTGAGTGATGGGGAAGGCTTACAGTGAGTGATGGGGAAGGCTTACAGTGAGTGATGGGGGAAGGCTTACAGTGAGTGATGGGGGAAGGCTTACAGTGAGTGATGGGGAAGGCTTACAGTGAGTGATGGGGGAAGGCTTACAGTGAGTGAGTGGGGAAGGCTTACAGTGAGTGGTGTGGGGAAGGCTTACAGTGAGTGATGGGGGAAGGCTTACAGTGAGTGATGGGGAAGGCTTACAGTGAGTGGTGGGGGAAGGCTTACAGTGAGTGATGTGGGAAGGCTTACAGTGAGTGTGGGGAAGGCTTACAGTGAGTGATGGGGAAGGCTTACAGTGAGTGATGGGGGAAGGCTTACAGTGAGTGATGGGGAAGGCTTACAGTGAGTGATGGGGAAGGCTTACAGTGAGTGATGGGGAAGGCTTACAGTGAGTGATGGGGAAGGCTTACAGTGAGTGATGGGGGAAGGCTTACAGTGAGTGATGGGGGAAGGCTTACAGTGAGTGGTGGGGAAGGCTTACAGTGAGTGGTGGGGGAAGGCTTACAGTGAGTGGTGTGGGAAGGCTTACAGTGAGTGATGGGGGAAGGCTTACAGTGAGTGGTGGGGAAGGCTTACAGTGAGTGATGGGGAAGGCTTACAGTGAGTGGTGGGGGAAGGCTTACAGTGAGTGATGGGGAAGGCTTACAGTGAGTGATGGGGGAAGGCTTACAGTGAGTGATGGGGAAGGCTTACAGTGAGTGATGGGGGAAGGCTTACAGTGAGTGGTGTGGGAAGGCTTACAGTGAGTGATGGGGAAGGCTTACAGTGAGTGGTGGGGAAGGCTTACAGTGAGTGATGGGGAAGGCTTACAGTGAGTGGTGTGGAAGGCTTACAGTGAGTGATGGGGGAAGGCTTACAGTGAGTGATGGGGGAAGGCTTACAGTGAGTGATGGGGGAAGGCTTACAGTGAGTGAGGGGGAAGGCTTACAGTGAGTGATGGGGGAAGGCTTACAGTGAGTGATGGGGGAAGGCTTACAGTGAGTGATGGGGGAAGGCTTACAGTGAGTGATGGGGGAAGGCTTACAGTGAGTGATGGGGAAGGCTTACAGTGAGTGATGGGGGAAGGCTTACAGTGAGTGATGGGGGAAGGCTTACAGTGAGTGATGGGGGAAGGCTTACAGTGAGTGATGGGGAAGGCTTACAGTGAGTGATGGGGGAAGGCTTACAGTGAGTGATGGGGGAAGGCTTACAGTGAGTGGGGTGGGAAGGCTTACAGTGAGTGGTGGGGGAAGGCTTACAGTGAGTGGTGTGGGAAGGCTTACAGTGAGTGATGGGGGAAGGCTTACAGTGAGTGGTGGGGGAAGGCTTACAGTGAGTGATGGGGAAGGCTTACAGTGAGTGGTGGGGGAAGGCTTACAGTGAGTGATGGGGGAAGGCTTACAGTGAGTGATGGGGGAAGGCTTACAGTGAGTGATGGGGGAAGGCTTACAGTGAGTGATGGGGGAAGGCTTACAGTGAGTGATGGGGAAGGCTTACAGTGAGTGATGGGGGAAGGCTTACAGTGAGTGATGGGGGAAGGCTTACAGTGAGTGATGGGGGAAGGCTTACAGTGAGTGATGGGGAAGGCTTACAGTGAGTGAGGGGGAAGGCTTACAGTGATGATGGGGAAGGCTTACAGTGAGTGATGGGGGAAGGCTTACAGTGAGTGATGGGGGAAGGCTTACAGTGAGTGATGGGGGAAGGCTTACAGTGAGTGATGGGGGAAGGCTTACAGTGAGTGGTGTGGGAAGGCTTACAGTGAGTGGTGTGGGAAGGCTATCTTGATGCAATAATGAGAAAGCTTATTCAATGGCAGGGTAAAGAGGCTGGCATACAATATTTTTACATCATATGAGTCGAGAGGCTAAAATCTGCATATATAGTTACTAGGCCCACCGACGGCTAAAATCTGCATATATAGTTACTAGGCCCACCGACGGTAAAATCTGCATATATAGTTACAAGGCCCACCGACGGCTAAAATCTGCATATATAGTTACTAGGCCCACCGACGGTCTAAAATCTGCATAATAGTTACTAGGCCCACGACGGCTAAAATCTGCATATATAGTTACTAGGCCCACCGACGGCTAAAATCTGCATATATAGTTACTAGGCCCACCGACGGCTAAAATCTGCATATATAGTTACTAGGCCACCGACGGCTAAAATCTGCATATATAGTTACTAGGCCCACCGACGGCTAAAATCTGCATATATAGTTACTAGGCCCACCGACGGCTAAAATCTGCATATATAGTTACTAGGCCCACCGACGGCTAAAATCTGCATATATAGTTACTAGGCCCACCGACGGCTAAAATCTGCATATATAGTTACTAGGCCCACCGACGGCTAAAATCTGCATATATAGTTACTAGGCCCTCCGACGGCTAAAATCTGCATATATAGTTACTAGGCCCACCTACGGCTAAAATCTGCATATATAGTTACTAGGCCCACCGACGGCTAAAATCTGCATATATAGTTACTAGGCCCACCGACGGCTAAAATCTGCATATATAGTTACTAGGCCCACCGACGGCTAAAATCTGCATATATAGTTACTAGGCCACCGACGGCTAAAATCTGCATATATAGTACTAGGCCCACCGACGGCTAAAATCTGCATATATAGTTACTAGGCCCACCGACGGCTAAAATCTGCATATATAGTTACTAGGCCCACCGACGGCAAAAATCTGCATATATAGTTACTAGGCCCACCGACGGCTAAAATCTGCATATATAGTTACTAGGCCCACCGACGGCTAAAATCTGCATATATAGTTACTAGGCCCACCGACGGCTAAAATCTGCATATATAGTTACTAGGCCCCCCGACGGCTAAAATCTGCATATATAGTTTCTAGGCCCACCGACGGCTAAATCTGCATATATAGTTACTAGGCCCACCGACGGCTAAAATCTGCATATATAGTTACTAGGCCCACCGACGGCTAAAATCTGCATATATAGTTACTAGGCCCACCGACGGCTAAAATCTGCATATATAGTTACTAGGCCCACCGACGGCTAAAATCTGCATATATAGTTACTAGGCCCACCGACGGCTAAAATCTGCATATATAGTTACTAGGCCCACCGACGGCTAAAATCTGCATATATAGTTACTAGGCCCACCGACGGCTAAAATCTGCATATATAGTTACTAGGCCCACCGACGGCTAAATCTGCATATATAGTTTCTGGCCCCCGACGGCTAAAATCTGCATATATAGTTACTAGGCCCACCGACGGCTAAAATCTGCATATATAGTTACTAGGCCCACCGACGGCTAAAAATCTGCATATATAGTTACTAGGCCCACCGACGGCTAAAATCTGCATATATAGTTACTAGGCCCACCGACGGCAAAAATCTGCATATATAGTTACTAGGCCCACCGACGGCTAAATCTGCATATATAGTTACTAGGCCACCGACGGTAAAATCTGCATATATAGTTACTAGGCCCACCGACGGCTAAAATCTGCATATATAGTTACTAGGCCACCGACGGCTAAAATCTGCATATATAGTTACTAGGCCCACCGACGGCTAAAATCTGCATATATAGTTACTAGGCCCACCGACGGCTAAAATCTGCATATATAGTTACTAGGCCCACCGACGGCAAAATCTGCATATATAGTTACTAGGCCACCGACGGCTAAAATCTGCATATATAGTTACTAGGCCCACCGACGGCTAAAATCTGCATATATAGTTACTAGGCCCACCGACGGCTAAAATCTGCATATATAGTTACTAGGCCCACCGACGGCTAAAATCTGCATATATAGTTACTAGGCCCACCGACGGCTAAAATCTGCATATATAGTTACTAGGCCCACCGACGGCTAAAATCTGCATATATAGTTACTAGGCCACCGACGGCTAAAATCTGCATATATAGTTACTAGGCCCACCGACGGCTAAAATCTGCATATATAGTTACTAGGCCCACCGACGGCTAAAAATCTGCATATATAGTTACTAGGCCACCGACGGCTAAAATCTGCATATATAGTTACTAGGCCCACCGACGGCTAAATCGCATATATAGTTACTAGGCCACGACGGCTAAAATCTGCATATATAGTTACTGGCCCCACGACGGCTAAAATCTGCATATTAGTACTAGGCCACCGACGGCTAAAATCTGCATATATAGTACTAGGCCCACGACGGCTAAAATCGCATATATAGTTACTAGGCCCACCGACGGCTAAAATTGCTATATAGTACTAGGCCCACGACGCTAAATCTGCATATATAGTACAGGCCACCGACGGCTAAAATCTGCAATAATAGTTAAGACGACGGCAAAATCTGCATATATAGTTATAGGACCAGGCTAAAATATGCATAATAGTTACTAGCACACCGAGGTAAAATCTGCATAATAGTTACTAGGCCACCGACGGCTAAAAATATGCATATATAGTTACTAGCCCACGACGCTAAATCTGCATATATGTTACTAGGCAAGACGCTAAAATCGCATAATAGTTACTAGGCCACCGAGGCTAAAATGCATATATAGTTACTAGGCCCACCGACGGCTAAAATCTGCATATATAGTACTAGGCCACCGACGGCTAAAATCTGCATATATAGTTACTAGGCCCACCGACGGCTAAAAATCTGCATATATAGTTACTAGGCCCACCTACGGCTAAAATCTGCATATATAGTTACTAGGCCCACCGACGGCTAAAATCTGCATATATAGTTACTAGGCCCACCGACGGCTAAAATCTGCATATATAGTTACTAGGCCCACCGACGGCTAAAATCTGCATATATAGTTACTAGGCCCACCGACGGCTAAAATCTGCATATATAGTACTAGGCCCACCGACGGCTAAAATCTGCATATATAGTTACTAGGCCCACCGACGGCTAAAATCTGCATATATAGTTACTAGGCCCACCGACGGCTAAATCTGCATATATAGTTACTAGGCCCACCGAGGCTAAAATCTGCATATATAGTTACTAGGCCCACCGACGGCCTAAAATCTGCATATATAGTTACTAGGCCCACCGACGGCTAAAATCTGCATATATAGTTACTAGGCCCACCGACGGCTAAAATCTGCATATATAGTACTAGGCCCACCGACGGCTAAAATCTGCATATATAGTTACTAGGCCCACCGACGGCTAAAATCTGCATATATAGTTACTAGGCCCGCCGACGGCAAAATCTGCATATATAGTTACTAGGCCCACCGACGGCTAAAATCTGCATATATAGTTACTAGGCCCACCGACGGCTAAAATCTGCATATATAGTTACTAGGCCCACCGACGGCTAAAATCTGCATATATAGTTACTAGGCCCACCGACGGCTAAAATCTGCATATATAGTTACTAGGCCACCGACGGCTAAAATCTGCATATATAGTTACTAGGCCCACCGACGGCTAAAATCTGCCATATATAGTTACTAGGCCCACCGACGGTCTAAAATCTGCATATATAGTTACTAGGCCCACCGACGGCTAAAATCTGCATATATAGTTACTAGGCCCACCGACGGCTAAAATCTGCATATATAGTTACTAGGCCCACCGGCGGCTAAAATCTGCATATATAGTTACTAGGCCCACCGACGGCTAAAATCTGCATATATAGTTACTAGGCCCACCGACGGGTAAATCTGCATATATAGTTACAAGCCCACCGACGGCTAAAATCTGCATATAGAGTTACTAGGCCCACCGACGGCTAAAATCTGCATATATAGTTACTAGGCCCACCGACGGCTAAAATCTGCATATATAGTTACTAGGCCCACCGACGGCTAAAATCTGCATATATAGTTACTAGGCCCACCGACGGCTAAAATCTGCATATATAGTTACTAGTCCCACCGACGGCTAAAATCTGCATATATAGTTACTAGGCCCACCGACGGCTAAAATCTGCATATATAGTTACTAGGCCCACCGACGGCTAAAATCTGCATATATAGTTACTAGGCCCACCGACGGCTAAAATCTGCATATATAGTTACTAGGCCCACCGACGGCTAAAATCTGCATATATAGTTACTAGGCCCACCGACGGCTAAAATCTGCATATGTAGTTACTAGGCCCACCGACGGCTAAAATCGACGGAGATGAGTGTGTGTGTGTGTGTGTGTGTGTGTGTGTGTGGAGGAGGCTTACCCAGTGTGTGGAGATGAGTGTGTGTGTGTGGAGGAGGCTTACCCAGTGTGTGGAGATGAGTGTGGAGCAGTGGTCCCGCAGTGTCTGGGCGCCGATCTCCTCCGCCGTGGTGTAGAGACGCACACAGTTCCTCACCGTCACCCACCCCATCAGGGCCTTCTCACACCTGTGCAGGCCAGGGTCAAGGTCAGGGTAAAAAGGTCAAGAGGTCAAAGGTAAAGGTAATAGGCTCCAACATGTATATATATATAATAAATAAAAAAATAAAAAAAATAATAATAATAATAATAAAAATAAAAAATAAAAATATAATAATAATAATAATAATAATAATAATAATACCGTAATAATAATAAAATAAAATAAATAATAATAAAAAAAAAAAAAAATAATAATAATAATAATAATAATAATAATAATAATAATAATAAAATAAAAAAATAAAAAAATAAAATAAAAAAAATAAAAAGTTCCTGTACCTTTTCATGAGTGGTCCGAGGGAGAAGGCAGCGGCCGCCCTCATGAGGTTGAGGGTGAACGTGTGGTCCTTCAGGAGGCTGACTTGATCTGTGTAGACCCAGTGTAGCACAGCCTCCCCCACCTCCTCCTCCAGCCCGGTCCAGTCTGCACGTCACACACACCACAAAAGAAACCATGAATGTCACACACACCACAAAAGAAACCATGAATGTCACACACACCACAGAAAAGAACCATGAATGTCACACACCACAGAAAGAAAGCATGAATGTCTCACACACCACAGAAAGAAAGCATGAACAATAACCCCTTGAGACCCAGAACGTAATTTCCATTGTAATTTGGGTACCATTAGACAATTTTTAGTGAATATAAGCAATATTTTATAGCTATGACCTGTTTAGTATCCTTGTCCACTAACTAATTTGGTATATTCAGTTACTTTTCGTAATTTTATGGCTCGACAACATACAATATTTTATAGCAAAGGAAAGATCTGGGTGTGAAGGGGTTAATAAAGGGGTTAATAAAGGGGTTAATAAAGGGGTTAATAAAGGGTTAATAAGGAGTTAATAAAAGGTTGATAAAGGGGTTAAACAGCGGCAGGTTCCTCACCCAAACTGTCCACCTCCGCCAGGGTAGACACGCCCCAGCTGTCACTCCGCGCAGCCAACACGAAGCGGTGCGCCCGGATGTCTCGGCTGCTGAGGCGCACAATCATGTCGCTGTATTTCTCCTGCAAGGCAAGGATGTAAACACTATACTAGGAGGAGGAGGATGTAAACACTATACTAGGAGGAGGAGGAAGTAAACACTATACTAGGAGGAGGAGGATGTAAACACTATACTAGGAGGAGGAGGAAGTAAACACTATACTAGGAGGAGGATGATGTAAACACTATACTAGGAGGAGGAGGAAGTAAACACTGTACTAGGAGGAGGAGGATGTAAACACTATACTAGGAGGAGGAGGAAGAAAATTAACGAGCATTAAGGAATGATGAGGCAAATCAATCAATCAATCATTGGGGGCATACGCCGGGGGGCGCGTCGCCTCGCCCACCCTACGACGCCACTCCCGATGGTCACCACGCGCGAGTTCCCATGCAGGCTCCTTTCCCATACCAAGCAGCTCTCGACAAGAAACATCAACTTGCCCCAGCCACGAGCCTTGTGGGCGCCCCCTTGGCCTCCTCCACGCCGGATTGTCTCTTACAGATACAACCCGATGGGAAGGATCGGTTTCAGGGTAGCGTGCCACATGTCCATATAGCCGAAGTTGGCGCTGACGGACTATGCAGGTAATAGGCCTCGATTCAGTCTCACGGTGCAATCGCTGATTTGACACGTAATCATCCCAGCGATACCCCATGATTCTGCGAAGACACTTATTACCAAAGGCATTGATTCGTCTCTTCAAGTCACTATTTAGTGTCCATGTCTCACAACCATAGAGTAAGACAGGGATCACAAGCGACTTGAAGATCTTTGTCCTCCTGCACAGGTACCGACAACGCCAAATACTCCCGCTGAGCGAGCCCATAACACCGTGGGCTATGCCAATCCGCCGTAAGACTTCTTGACGTGACCCGCCGTCATTATGGACTGCGCTACCAAGGTATGTAAAACTTTCCAAGATCTCAATGTCCTCGCCACACACATGAACAGACTATACTGCTTCATCTAGTAAGTCTCCAAACACCTGGACCTTGGTCTTGAGCCAGGAGACCTCAAGTCCCAAAGGCTTTGCCTCCTCGTGCAGCGCCTCGAGAGCCATCACCAGGACCTCCAGCGACTCGGCAAAGATTACTGCATCATCGGCAAAAACAAGATCAGTGATCTTGGTGTTGCCGACGGATGCTCCACAATCACTTTGATCTACAACCTTGTCCAATACCCAGTCCATACAAGCGTTGAAAAGTGATGGGGCAAGGACGCACCCTTGCCTCACTCCTGTATTCACAGGAAAGAAGCTGGATACACCTGCCCCACACTTCACAGCACTCTCAGTCCCAGAATACAGACCAGTTATCAAACCAATAGTCCTTGCAGGCAAAGGCTAAGGATAAATCACAAAACCAGTCAAACAAAACACAACACAAAACTAAGACACAAAATACTAATAATAAATACTAATACCACTAATACAATACAAGATACTAATACACACAACTAATAGAGTAATATAACACCACAGTGTTATAGCACCCACGGCCCACCTTGCAGTACCTATATCCACCTCTCTTCCCCATCCATGAATTTATCCAGACTCCTTTTAAAGACCCCAATAGACTCTGCAATGACCACCTGACGACTGAGTGTCTTAGTAGCTAGATCAGTTAGAAGCTACAAGAGACTGGGAGACCTACACGTGGTAGTTCCTGTTACTTAACACTACCTACATCCACCTTTCATCCCCATCCATGAATTTATCCAGGCTCCTTTTAAAGCTCCCTAATGACTCCGCACTGACCACCTGACCACTGAGTGTCTTAAGAACATAAGAACATAAGAAAATAAGGAAGCTACAAGAGGCCGCGAGACCTACACGTGGTAGTTCCTGTCACCTAACACTACCTACATCCACCTTTCATCCCCATCCATGAACCTATCCAGCCCCTCTTTAAAGCTCCCTAATGACTCCGCACTAACTACCTGTCTACTGAGTCCATTCCAATCATTCACCACCCTATTTGTGAACCAGTTTTTCCCTATTTCCTTTCTAAATCTAAGCTTTTCCAGCTTGAATCTGTTACGTCTTGTTCTACCCTGGTTAAAAGCTGTCTTAGTCCATTCCATTCATTCACCACCCTATTTGTGAACCAGTTTCTCCCTATTTCCTTTTTAAATCTACGCTTTTCCAGCTTGAATCCGTCACTTCTCGTTCTAACCTTGTCGTAAAGGTTGGCCACAAAGCGGAGAAGTCTGGTGACGAAGGAGTCCTCGCCGTCGGGTGTCTGGCAGCCTGCCGTGGCGATGGCGTGCTGCTGCTCCAGGGCCGTGTAGCGCTCCTGCAGGCGTACATACTGCTCCCGTAGCAGCGACAGGTGCTGCTGCAGCTTCCCAACTTCTGTGCACGTCATGGCAGTGTTAGCATTATAGGTATTATTATGATGTTACGGTATTGTTATTACAGTTGTTATGATGTTACAGTTATTATTATGATGTTACGGTATTATTATGTTACTTATTATGGTAGGTAAATTCCTAGTGTTTGCCCATACTCTCCCACTTCCCCCAAACAAGGTTGGGGACCTGTGGGAATGCAGGGTTTTCGGGTGGGGAACAAATTATGCGTCGGAAACACGTAATTTAAGAGTTGTTTAGGGGGATAAAATTCCCTAGATCTAGGGTAATTTCCTTATATCTAGAGAAATTTGCCTAACCAAAATTAACCTAACCTAGGGAGGGGCTTGACCCACTGATAAACTAACCTAACCAAATCTAACCTAAGCTAACCTAACTAAATCTAACCTAACCTAACCAAATCTAACCTAATCTAACCAAATCTAACCTAACCTAACCTAACCAAATCTAACCTAACCTAACCAAATCTAACCTAACCTAACTAAATCTAACCTAAGCTAACCAAATCTAACCTAATCTAACCTAACCTAATCTAACCAAATCTAACCTAACCTAACCAAATCTAACCTAAGCTAACCAAATCTAACCTACCCTAACCTAACCAAATCTAACCTAACCTAACCAAATCTAACCTAACCTAACCAAATCTAACCTAACCAAATATAATCTAACCTAACCTACCCAAATATAACCTACCCTAACCTAACCAAATCTAACCTAACCTAAACAAATCTAACCTAACCTCCTAGCAGGGGGTTGGGGAGGTTATCAACACTCCAGTCATCATGCTGTGAGGGTCGTCAGGTTCACACGTCTCTGGACTCAGAAGAAATCCAAAGAATTTTCCTTAGATCTAGGGAATTTTTACAACACTCCTAACTCAAAAACTATGTGGTTGCGACGCATATTTTGTACCCCAGCCAAATATCCCTCATTCCCCCAGGTCCCCAAGCTTGTTATGTGGGAGAGGGGAGTATGGGCAAACACTAGAATAATACCTAATTAAATAGCCGCCAATCACTCGCCCCTGCACTAAAGTCGCCAGGCACAATATATTACGAATTTTAGCATCCCTACAGATTTTTATGTGCCTCTGAAGACATGTAGTGTGATGTACATAATATAAACTACTGTGTATCATCTTCAGTGGCACATACAAATCAGTAGTGATGCTAAAATTCGTAATATATTGTGCCTGGCGACATTAGTGCAGTGGCGAGTGACTGGCGACTATAGTGTTATGTACGGTAATGCCTGCCTGTCTCCTCCAGTACCTCCAGCAACCACAGTGCCACACAAATCATGGTTAATCACTTGTAAAGGAGTATTTTGTGGTAAATAAGTAAGGAATGGCGAGGGTGGGAGGTAAGGTGCAACCGTAGATAACACTATAGTCGCCAGTCACTCGCCACTGCACTAATGTCGCCAGGCACAATATATTACGAATTTTAGCATCACTACAGACTTGTATGTGCCACTGAAGATGATACACAGTAGTTTATATTATGTACATCACACTACATGTCTTCAGTGGCACATACAAGGCTGTAGTGATGCTAAAATTCGTACTATATATGGTGCCTGGCGACATTAGTGCAGGGGCAAGTGACTGGCGGTTATTTTACCCCCACACATATAACACACCTTACACATGCATACCTAGGCCTAATTCCTGCCTATATAAGCCTACAGCCTACCAGACGTACAAAATAACACAGAAATGCCGAAAAATGAAAGTGTTGTGATTGGCAGAAGGGCGGAAACGTACCCTTAACCTTATGTCAATGGCGTTTAATTGTATCTTGGGTATTGTAATGTGTCTGGTGATGTGTCTGTGTGTGTGTGTGTGTGTTGGTGACCCCATGGGCGTGAGGGCGTGAGGACATACCGTCACTGGCTGCCATGGAGGTAGTCACGCGACGACGCCCCTCTCTCGCTGGCCTCCTCCTCCTCTTCTACTTCTTGTGACCTCTCGAAATTTATATATTGTTTCGTAATTTCTTCTGTCTTGCTAGTTCACCTCCTTTTTGTTACCCTTATTTCTTACTTCCTGTCTTGTCTTGGCTTGCTCTGGCTTCGTTGTCCTATTTTCCTGGTAGTGTTTTCCTTCCTGTCAGCTGTTTTGTCATTCTGAACGGCCCTCTTCTCATGCCGCTCAGGGGAAATTTCTAATAGATTCATTTTGCTTTTAATGTTACTGTCCCTTTAAACCAGCTATCATGTAGAAAAGAAGAAGAAAAACTACGCAAATTAACAATAACCACATATATTGCTGTAGCCTCCTTCGTGATATCCTCTTAACCCCGTGAAATTGAGACCCAGAACGTAATTTTCATTGTAATTTGGGTACCTTTAGACGATTTGTAGTGACTATAAGCAATGTTTTATAGATATGACCTGTTTAGTATCCTTGTCCACTAACTCATTTGGTATATTCAGTTACTTTTCGTAATTTTATGGCTCGAAAACACATTTTTTTTTAGTAAAGGAAAGATCTGGGCGTGAAGGTGTTAAACATATTTGAGTGTGGCCATCATTCTTAACGCATCAAAATACATAGGAAATGAGTCATTTTAACCTCTTACTCAATTACTGGTTGAAAGTACTCAATTACTGGTTGAAAGTACTCAGTTACTGGTTGAAAGTACTCAATTACTGGTTGAAAGTACTCAGTTACTGGTTGAAAGTACTCAATTACTGGTTGAAAGTACTCAATTACTGGTTGACAGTACTCAATTACTGGTTGAAAGTACTCAGTTACTGGTGGAAAGTACTCAATTACTGGTTGAAAGTACTCAGTTACTGGTGGAAAGTACTCAATTACTGGTTGAAAGTACTCAAGACCTGGTTGAAAGTACTCAATTACTGGTTGAAAGTACTCAAGACCTGGTTGAAAGTACTCAATTACTGGTTGAAAGTACTCAATTACTGGTTGAAAGTACTCAATTACTGGGTGAAAGTACTCAAGTAGCCTACTGGTTGAAAGTACTCAATTACTGGTTGAAAGTACTCAATTACTGGTTGACAGTACTCAAGACCTGGGTGAAAGTACTCAATGACTGGTTGACAGTACTCAAGACCTGGGTGAAAGTACTCAATGACTGGTTGACAGTACTCAATTACTGGTGGAAAGTACTCAATTACTGGTGGAAAGTACTCAATTACTGGTTGAAAGTACTCAATTACTGGTTGAAAGTACTCAATTACTGGTGGAAAGTACTCAATTACTGGTGGAAAGTACTCAATTACTGGTGGAAAGTACTCAATTACTGGTTGAAAGTACTCAATTACTGGTTGAAAGTACTCAATTACTGGTTGAAAGTACTCAATTACTGGTTGAAAGTACTCAATTACTGGTGGAAAGTACTCAATTACTGGTTGAAAGTACTCAATTACTGGTTGAAAGTACTCAATTACTGGTTGAAAGTACTCAATTACTGGTTGAAAGTACTCAATTACTGGTTGAAAGTACTCAATTACTGGTTGAAAGTACTCAATTACTGGTTGAAAGTACTCAATTACTGGTTGAAAGTACTCAATTACTGGTTGAAAGTACTCGATTACTGGTTGAAAGTACTCAATTACTGGTTGAAAGTACTCAATTACTGGTTGAAAGTACTCAATGACTGGTTGACAGTACTCAATTACTGGTGGAAAGTACTCAAGACCTGGTTGAAAGTACTCAATTACTGGTTGAAAGTACTCAATTACTGGTTGAAAGTACTCAATTACTGGTTGAAAGTACTCAATGACTGGTTGACAGTACTCAATTACTGGTTGAAAGTACTCAATTACTGGTGGAAAGTACTCAATTACTGGTTGAAAGTACTCAATTACTGGTTGAAAGTACTCAATTACTGGTGGAAAGTACTCAATTACTGGTGGAAAGTACTCAATTACTGGTTGAAAGTACTCAATTACTGGTTGAAAGTACTCAAGACCTGGTTGAAAGTACTCAATTACTGGTTGAAAGTACTCAATTACTGGTTGAAAGTACTCAATTACTGGTTGAAAGTACTCAAGACCTGGTTGAAAGTACTCAATTACTGGTGGAAAGTACTCAATTACTGGTGGAAAGTACTCAATTACTGGTTGAAAGTACTCAATTACTGGTTGAAAGTACTCAATTACTGGTTGAAAGTACTCAATTACTGGTGGAAAGTACTCAATTACTGGTGGAAAGTACTCAATTACTGGTTGAAAGTACTCAATTACTGGTTGAAAGTACTCAATTACTGGTTGAAAGTACTCAATTACTGGTCTTTGTTTACCAAGGCAGGATTGGTAAACAAAGAACAGTATAACGTGATGGCGAGGACAGTGAAGAAATTAACTCGAGTTGCTAAGAACAATTATGAGATTAAAGTAGCAGAACAAGCGAACAGGGACCCAAAGGGGTTCTATCAGGTTTATAAAACAAAGACAAGGGAATTAGTTGGGCCCTTAAGGTCAGGACAAGGTGAGGTCTTAAATACGGATGAGGATATGTGTAGGAGTCTAAATGATTATTTCTTAAGTGTTTTTACGGAGGAGGATACACAGACGATACCTGATAGTGAACAGATGTTCAAAGGAAGCGATGAGGAGAAACTCAAAGATATTGTGATAACTAGGGAAATGGTGGAAGAGGGTATAGAAAAAATGAAAACATTTAAATCGCCAGGACCAGATGAAGTGTATCCCAGGGTATTAAAGGAATGCAAGGAGGTTGTTAGTGAGTCGTTAGTGCACATTTTTAGGAAATCGGTTGAGATAGGCGATGTGCCATTATTGTGGAGGAAAGGAAATGTTGTTCCCATATTTAAGAAGGGAGACAGAGGACTAAAGTCAAATTATCGACCCG